>JAJMKA010000035.1:0-142557 GCA_030563805.1 Ruyongia namnaoensis
ACATTTACCATCAATAGCTTGAAAATCACATCTTGTCTTTAATTTCCTACATTCTGAACAACTAAATGTTTTCCTCTTTTTCTTTTGATGATTTGAATCATTATGATCTTTTGAATTATTATCCATATTATGAGATGTTTTCAGTTTTGATTTTGCATTAGGTTTAGAACCTGTACCATTATTAGTAACAATCTGATTGTGAAGTTCTGTATTATTTTCAATATTAATGTTAGAACTCATCTTCAATTTGTTTTGTTTTGTTTATTTAGAATAAAGAAAGAAAAAGTTTCCGACGGAAATCGTCGAATTTAAATTTGTTAGTAAAAAATTGTAATTAAAGATTTATATAAAAACTTAATAGAAGAAGACGGTTTGAAATACAATTATTGATCCAATTTTAAATATAAATGAATATCATGATATTAAATCTGTTAAATACATAATTTTGTGGGAATAAAATTCATAAAAAAATGGGAATCATGATAGTCTAAAATGTAGACAAAAACAAAAAACACAATATTTTAAAGAGAATCAATATAATTAAAACCAGTTAGATTAATGTGACAAAAGGACAAAACCAATAACAGTAATAAATATAATGATAATAAAAAAAGAAAAAAAGAAAAAACACACAATGAATGATGAAAGATTAAATTAAAGTAAAGGGAAAGGAATGAAAAACACACACACTTTAGGAAGAAATGAATTTGATGAATTAATAATGGTATAAATTAAATGATATTGTTGATAATTGGGTGCAAAAATAACATAACAATGAATAGTCTATTTGTATAAGGTAGTATAATAATGTATCATATTTAAAAAGAGTTTATTCTAAAATCTAAAATCAAGGACAATAGCATGAATTTTTTAATAGCTAATATTTATATGAGCACGCTTATTTCTCTATATTTTTATCTTTTGATTCTAAGATTTCTATATTTTCTAGTTGTTAAACTTTTTTTTATATCTTTTTGATTTTTTTTTTAATTGTTTTTCTTATAAGAAAACAAAAAAATATGCAAATTAATTAATTTTAAACTTGATTAGCAACAAGTTCTTCATTACCACTTGAACTTGTATTCTTTTCTTCTTCTAATTCTTCTTGATCAACTTCAGCTTCTAATTTAGCAATTCTTTCTTGTTCAGCTCTAGCCTTCTTCATAGCAGCTGCATAACCAAATTCACTCTTCATTCTTAATTGTGCACCATATCTTTCAAATATCCATGGAACTGGTAACATTGCTAAAGCAATGAATGCAAATAATGATGAAGCCCAATCAATACCTAATCTTTTATACATTTGAACAGTGAATAATGGGAAAACTGATGCTAAAACATATCTTAATAAATTATTGGCAGCTAAAGCAGATGCTAATGAAATTGGTGGATATGACATTGAAAAATAAATAACCATACCAAAGAAAATCAGAATTAAACCAAAACCAAATGGCATACCTGCAATAATTGGACACATCCAATGAACATTAGTTCTTGATGACCAACCTAACCAAAATAATGAAGGTGGTAAACAAACTGCACCAACTTTACAAATAATTAATCTTGATTCTGGTGAATCAAAAATAATATTACCATTAGCATCTTTTTTAAGTCTTGAACCATCAGGTTGAACTTTAAAGAAGATTTTACGATCACAATAGATATAAAAGACTGAACCTAATAATAAACCAACACCAATACCTAAGAAAGCTAAACCTGCTGGACCAAGATTCATACCATAAACACCTTCAAAAATAATTGGATAAGCTTCAAAGAAACCAAATAAAACTGCAAAAACAAATGCAATATAAATTGAAAATGCCATAACAATTGGTTCAACAAATAACATTTTAATTGGAATCATTAAAGTAATTGCAAAAATCATTTTAAGAGCTTCAGAAGGTTTAACATCTGGTTTTTTTAAAACAATACCTCTCTTTTTAGCTCTTCTCTTTAATAAAACTGGTTTAAAAGTTTCAGGAGTTATTAAAACTGGGATTAAAACACCACCAGCAAACATTAAATTAACCCACATTGTCCATTTCCAATCTTTATATTCTTCTAAAAATCCACCAATAACTGGACCTAAAATTGGACCAGCAAATGGAGCTAAACAAAATGAAGACATTGCAATACCCATCATTTCCATATCCCAAATATCAGCAATAGTACCACCAGCAATAGCCATACAAGGACTTGCAAAGAAACCAGCAAAGAATCTTAAAACTAAAATTTCTCTAATTTTTGTACTTAAACCAACACCCATAATGAAAAGCATTGAAATTGGTAAAGAAGTAATATAAATAATTCTTCTACCAAACATTTCACTTAATGGAGCAGTAAATACAGGACCAAAAGCTAAACCTAATAAATAAAAAGTTAAACCAGACACAGCTAATTCTTGTGAAACATTCATTTTAACTTCAATACTTGGAACACCACAAACGAATAAAGAAGAACCAAAAGTAACAACTAAACAAATTGTTGCAGTAACCATTGTTATAAACCATTTTTTAGTATTTGACCAATTTTTTGGATTTGCTGGATCATTTGGAGAATCCCAATCTAAAGTTGATGGATCAACAGGTTCATTTGAAATATTTTGACCAGTTCTAATTTTTTCTAATTTTACTTCTTCTTCTTTTCTAAAATCTTTAATTGATTGTTTTGTAATAGATTTTCTACTTAAAGTTCTAATTAAATCATTTTGTAAATTTTCTGATGCAGTTAATTTTGGATCAACAGAATTTGTTGGTTGTTGATATTGTGAAGTTTCAGTTATTGATTTATGTAAACTTAAATGAGATAAAGATTGTTGATCTATACTATTTGAGCTTACATTATCAGCTTGTGGTAGATATTGTAATGTTTGAATGGATTGGACTTCATCATCATCAGCATCAGCATCATTATTATAGTTACTACTATTGTTTTCATTGTTCTCTGTATTATTGTCTGAAAAATTTTGTGTGTTGATATTTGATTGACGAATGGTATCATCATGTAGTTGATCTATTTGATCTGAACTATCCATTATATGACTAGCAACAGATTGGAAATCGTTTGTATCATCTTCAGAAGTTGATATATGTGAAGCTGCACTTTCATAGTCAGTAGTAGATTCAACATCAGAATTTTTCTTAGCGGCTGAAGAAGTTGAAGCAGCAGCTCTCAAAGCATCTATTTCCTCTTGAGAAGGACTTATAACACCCATTATGATAACTTTTAAGTAGTGTAAGTTGAATAGAGCAAACTAAACTCGTTGGAAATGTTTTAATAGCTTGTTGAAATCAATATTTTAAACAGGATTTTATTTACTTTATAACCAAAACTCCAAACCGAGGCAGAAAACTATGGCCATCCAAACACCAAGTAAACAAGAACTACAGCCACCAAGAAGGGTAAGTGTGCTAGTCATGTGACTGGTGGTGGTAATTGTGTGGTATGGTCTGTAGTTGTGTGAATTACTAGCATATGAGAGTTATAGTTCAAAGCCCATGGATCAACTGCATATAGATTTTAACGTTATTAATATTCTGCTAAACTATAATGGCAAATTTTCTTTTAGTGTGCTCCCTAATTTTAAACGGCTGAACCGGTCTTTGGTTGCGTTTTCTCCGAACTGGTGCTGCTGGTGACATGTCAGTGGTCGCAATGGTTTTCGCTAATTAATTCCTGCCTTTTTTTATGGGAAATGCCTACTACCTTTATATCTTCCTGAATTGCAGACTATTGGGAACTTATTACGAATTCTTTCAACTTAAAAAAGCCTATAATCACAGTAATAAAAATAAATTAAATGGTAATCAACTGGAAAAAAATTCCAACACTAATTAATCTTACTGGAACAACCTACAAATACATATTAACAAAATAGAGATACTTTACAATCAGTCATCACACAACTACAACAATCTTTTTTTGGTTTTTACACTACTATTGAGAAAAAAAATTCTTGGTGGAGTTTAACAGTTGACTATCCACCTAGATTATATAAAGAGATTAAATTACTTTGAATGGACTCAAAGCACATCTAATTCATTACATACATGCCAAGTACACCTTCAACATTCATATTAATTCATTCATTCGTATAACCTTCATCCTGTATTTTATATTAGAAAAAGTAAAAAAGTTTATTGAATTATTAATCAATCATCACATCAAATCAAAAAGATCATTTCACATCCTCATAACAGCTATTAAGCAATGAGTACTTCAACATCGTCCATAGAATTAGGGTCGGTGATATATATTGCTGTTAAACCTATCATCAAAATTTATCTTATCATTGCAACAGGTTTTTATTTAGGTAAAGCTAATCTTTTAGATGTTTGGACTCAAAAAAATTTATCAAGTATTGTTATGTCAGTAATATTCCCTTCTTTGATCTTTAATAACATTGTTTCATATATCAGTATATCAGATCTTTTACAAATTGGTATCATTGTCCTTGTAAGCGTGGCTCTTTATGGCATTGGTTGTGCTGGTGCTATTGGTGTTTATTTAATTAATAGACCAAAAAATTGGACTGGTGGTTGTATATCTGCTGGTTTATTCCCAAATATTAGTGATTTACCTATTGCTTATCTTCAAACTCTTAGTGGAATTTTATTTACAACAGATCAAGTTAATAAAGGTGTTGCTTATATAGTTATATTTACTGCTTGTCAAGTAACAATTCAATTTAATTTAGGTGGTTATAAATTAACTGGTATGGATTTTAAAATTAAAGAAGATATTGAATCCAATCCTAATCATATTGATGATGATGAAGAAGAAGCTAATATTGATAAACATGAATTATCTTCACTTTCTTCAAATAAAGAAGATTATTTAATGCCAAATGATTCTCAACATTTAGATCCAAATCCAAATCAATTAAATAAAATTCTAAGTCATACAAATAATGAAGTTGATGAAGAAGGTTTAGAATTACAAAGTATTGATTCATTAGATGATAGTGTTTCATCTCTAAATAATTCAACAACAAACACAAATGTTCCAAAAATAATACCAATATCATCATCTACAAATACAAGACCAAGAATTCAATCTATAAGTAGAAGAAATAATAACACTAATCCAATAAGTAGAGTTACATCAACAACTTCTGCAATTTCAAGAAGATCTAATATGAGTATTGGAGCTATTTCAAGACATGATATACCTGCACAAAATGTCAATGATTTAGTTCGTGAATATTCACATGCATATCAATTAACAAGACCAAATACAAGAGTTATTCATGGTGAATATGGTGATGATTTTAGAGTTGTTGATGAAGATGAAGAATTAGAATCTGAATTAGATCAACAAGAAGAAATAAATTATCCAAAGGCTAAAATTATTAAAAATCCAATAAGTAAATTAACAAATAGTTTAACAAAAAAGAATAAAATTGCAAAAAATTTAATTGGTGCTTTAAAATTCTTTCTTGATAATATGAAAAGACCATTATCAGTATCATTAGTTCTTAGTTTAATAGTTGCTTTAATTCCATGGGTAAAAGCATTATTTGTTACTACTGATAAATATATGCCTGATGCACCAGATTCAAAACCTCCATTATCTTTCATTATGGATTATGCATCATATTTAGCTCAAGCTTGTGTTCCATTAGGTTTATTAATGCTTGGTTCAACTTTTTCAAGATTAAATATTAAAGATTTATCAATGATTAGAACTCCATTAATGATAACTTTATTAAGATTAGTTATATTACCAATCATTGGTGTTTTAATTGTTCATAGATTAAAGATTTATGGTTGGTATGATGATGATAAAATTTTAGAATTTGTTTGTTTTATTGTTTGGGGTTTACCAAATGCAACATCATTAGTTTATTTAACAGCATTTTATCAACCAATTAAAGAAAATTCAAATTCAACTATTAAAACTGAAGAAGAATTACAAGAAGAAAGAATTGAACAAATGGAAGAACAATTATTAAAATCTGATATTACATTAATTGGTAAAATTAAGAGAAAATTATTTAAAATTAAAAATTTTTTTAATATTAAAAATAAAATAAAGAGTTTAATGAATAAAAAAGATCCAAATGATGATCCAAATGAATTAACTCAAATGAATTTTTTAGCATTAACATATTTATTTGAATATGTTACTTTAGTTGTTAGTTTACCTATATTAGTTAGTTATAGTGTCAAAAAGGAATTAGGTTTATAATTTAGCATCATCCATATTTATTAATATTTAATACAAAATTTTTTGCATCATTAATTAATTTTAGAACTTCGAGAATAAAAATTTCAAATGATATTATATTATAAATCTTTAAATTAAATATTGAAACTTGTTTTTATATTTATTATAATTTGATAAACAAATGTTTTTTAAAAACAAGTAGTAAATGTATCAATAAACCAGTTACTAAAGACACCCATAGGCATATAGCTAGGTACTTCAGTATGAGGTGGATATTGAAGGCATCTCTCTAGCTATTCTTTTCCCCTCCATTCAACAATCTTCAATACTATTGATGCAGTGAATAGAATGCATATTTTGAATGATGAGGAAAAGAAAAAATATAAAGGAGAGTAAAGAAAAATTTTCCACTTCAATTTTTTTATATAGCTGATGGTGTTTGGATGTCTGTTTACTATGTGATTTTTTTCTTTTCGCCTTCGTGTTTACTTTTAAATGACAATTAGTATTGAAGATAGATGAAGTATTGGTCAATATGGGGTATAATATAGCGTATGTAACAGTCTATTTATCAATTTTAAGTTGCAATTACTAACATACTATTTTTTTTTGCAGAATGGTTTGCGATTTCTTCTATCCACAACCTGGTGGAATAGAGTTTCATATATACCATTTAGCTCAACAGATGATTGCTTTAGGGCACAATGTTATTATAATATCACATAGTTATAAGAATAGAAGAGGTATACGGTTCTTAACAAATGGGTTAAAAGTGTATTATGTTCCATTTATAGTGTTTGTCAGAAATACAACTTTCCCAACAGTTTTTTCAGCTTTCCCAATTCTTCGTGATATCTTAATTAGAGAATCTATTGATATTATTCATGGTCATGCATCAATGTCAAGTTTAGCACATGAAGCAATTATTCATGGTTCAATCATGGGGATTAGAACAGTTTTAACAGATCATTCATTATTTGGTTTTGCTGATGTTGGTAGTATCTGGGGTAATAAAGCTTTAAAATTTTCATCTCATTCAATTGATAGATTTATTGCAGTCTCAAATACTTGTAAAGAAAATATGGTTTTAAGAGCTCAAATTGATCCATTATTATGTTCAGTTATACCAAATGCTGTAATTTCATCAGATTTTAAACCTAAAGTTTTGAATAAAATGACACAAAAGGATGTATTACAATTTTCTCAAAATGATGATATAGATGATAGTTTTGATAGAGAAGATGCATATATAAATAATGATGAATTATTAACTCCAGTGACCGATTCATCAAAGACTCAAAAGATTGTAACAATAGTTGTAATATCAAGATTATTTACTAATAAAGGTATTGATTTATTAGTTGGAATGATACCCAAAATTTGTTCAAAACATGATAACGTTAGATTCTTAATTGCAGGTGATGGTCCAAAATATATTGATTTACAACAAACTATTGAAAAATTTAGATTACAAGATAAAGTTATTTTGAAAGGTGGTGTTAAACATGAACAAGTTAGAGATGTTATGATTAAAGGTGATATCTATTTACATCCAAGTCTTACTGAAGCATTTGGTACTGTATTGGTTGAAGCTGCTTCTTGTGGGTTATTAGTTGTTACAACAAGAGTTGGTGGTATCCCTGAAGTTTTACCAAGTCATATGACAATTTTTGCTAATCCATCTGTTGATTCTTTAGTTAAGAGTACTTCAAAAGCTATTGGTTTAATAGAGAGAAATAAAATTGATACATCAACTTTCCATCATCAAATTTCACAGATGTATGATTGGTCAGATGTTGCCATAAGAACTCAAAATGTTTATGATTCTATACATGAATGTGAAGATGATGATAGTAATAATCATAGATTAACAAATCTTGAAAAAATTATTAAATGTTATAAAAATGGTGAATGGGCAGGAAAATTATTTATTATTTGTTTTGTTGTTGATATATTTCTTTATCATATTTTAGAATTTGTTTATCCTGCTGATAAAATCGATAAAGCTGTTAAATGGCCAAAAAGAATACCCAAGGATAATAATGATGAACAAAAGAATAAAAAACAATCAAGGCTGAAATATCTACAACAAGAATCAAAGTTTGAATTATGAAGATTATAGTATAGAACTTTTTAATGACCTATATATGAAATAAAAATTAAATAATGTAGAAAACCTATAACTTAATAGCATTAACCTTACTTTTAGTAACACTTCTTCCTAAATCTCGAAGTAATTTTCTAACTTCTTCATATGTATCATTATTAGGATTATAATTTCTTTCAGTACAAATATCTGTTTGAAGCCAATCATATTGATTCTTTCTTAATGATTCTGAATTTTTCTTTCTTGACATTATTCTTATTGTAGTTTTCAAATTACCAATTTTTTCTTTCATCTCTGATTCAGTCATATCTTTTTTAAATTCAACTAATTCAGCAGGATTCAATAATCTTTTACTTTTGTTTTTTAGTTCTTCATTCATTGATGTTAATTTTTCAATTTTGGAAGAATGAACTTCATTTAATTTTTGTAACTCATTAAACTTTTTAGATACTTCACGATAATTATTTTCAAGTGAATTCAATTGTTTGGACTTTGTAGAGAATAATTCAACTTTAATCTCCATATCTTCTAACAGTTTAGTTTTCTCTGCTAATTCAGTTTGTAAGTTAATTATCTCTTCATCATTACTATGTGATTGCAATTCTTCTGTACTTTCAACTTCTATTGATTTGTAATTTATCAAGAACAATGATGGTTCAATTTGATTAAACTTTAGATCTATTGAAGAAATATTTGAAACCTCTACCATAACTTCAATAATTTGTTTTTTAACAGTTGCAGGATCATCTTCATAGTCAATACTTAACGTATCCAATAGTTCCAATAGATAATTTTCAATTTTTTCAAAGGATGGTATTGCTTCAATATCATCAAATTCTTTATCTTTATTGTTTAATTCATCTAATGTCTTTTTATAAATATTTTGTAAATTTGAAAGTTTCTTGAACAATTCCATTCCTAATTCATTAGTAGAAAATGTTTGATTTTCAGTAATATATTTAAGACAAAGACCAGTAATGAATATCTGATTTATCACGATATATTTCAAGTTTAATTTATTAGTCAATGGTGTATCAATATTTAATTCCTCGATAGATTTTAAATTCTTTTGTAATTTTTGATATTCAAATTGTTTTTGTTTATTATGAGATTCAATATCAAGATTATTATTGTTAATAGCATTAGCAACCATTAGATCTACTAAAGATATGAATTCTTCTAAAGCATCTTTGGGAATTATTTCTGAATTTTGATCTGAATTTGATTTTAGATAATGTATCTTTTCTGTAATAATCTCTATTATATTTTGAATTTTAAAATAATCAATTGATCTCTGGTTTATAATTATAAAATTTTCATTCAAATATTTTAGTATTTTTGAAGATTGTGAGAATAAGATTTCTAATGATTGAGCAGAGAAATCAGTTGATGCTTTTGATGTTGTATAACCAATTGAGGAAATGAATAGTTTAAACTCCAATATTTTTATATTATTTTCTAATTTCATAATCTTGATAAGTTTAGTTTCTAAATCATTATCTTTCTCCAGTAATTTTGAATTTAGACTTTCAATTTCTTTAGAATTATCCTCTGTAACTGAATCAACAATTATAGATTTATCAACTGATTTATTGACTTCATTCAATTCATTTATCTTGATCATCAATGAATCAATAGTAGTTTGTTTTTGTTTAACTAAATCATCTAAAAAGTCTAACTGTGAAGTTAACTCTCTTTCAGTATCAGCACTAATATTTTCAAGTTCTTTAAAATGCGATATTATACCATCAAGTTCAGTAATCTTGCTTTTCAATTCTTCAATTTGATTTGTTAATTCCACATTCTTTGTAGTTAAAGATTCTATTATTTCAGAATCTGTTGTTGTAAGTTGTGCTGATTCTTCAAATACTGATAATTTTTCTTTTAGTTCTTGAATTTGATCATTAAGATCTATTTGTACTTTATCAGATTGTTCTTTTAACTGTACTAATGTTTTGGATAATAATCTGTTCTTTTGAATAAGTTCCATTGAATCTTGATCATTTAATTGTGAAAGTTCATCTAATAATTCATCATTCTTTTGTGTAAGATCAGTTAACTCTTGATTTATTAATGTATTCATCTCTTTTAAATTTTCATTTTCAATAGTCAATGTTTCTAAATCAATTTCATAATTAGAAATATGATTTTCAAAACCATCATTTTCATCTAATGCTATTTTCAATTTCTCTGATAACTCATTGTTATTTGAAGATAGTATTTTTAATTTATCTTGAAGTTTATCAACAACTCTTCTTAAATGGGTTTCAATATCTGATGCTGTAGTTGAAGATGATGAACTTGAAGCAGGAGTAGGTGATGTACTATCACCTGAAAGTAATGATTCTTTCACAAATACACCATATTTATCTTCACAATTAAAATATTCAACGCCATTAACTGAACCATTGTTTTTACCATTCGGTTCATCTAATTCTATACCAATCCAAATACCAGGTGCAAAATCAGTAGTACCTTTAAACCTGATAATACCTTGAGTATTTCTGAAGACTACTCTATCATCTATAGAATGTCCACCATTCATATGTTTATTAGTTAAATTGTGATTGTTAAAGAAAGTATTCTGGCGTTGTTTTGATTTCAGAATTTTTTTTTGATTTTCTAGTTTTGAGGTACACATAGAAATGAACTTCCAACAAAGGTTTTAGTTATTTAAGAAGACTATAAAGTTGAAGCAGTACTACTATCCATAATACTACACAATCAATCAATATCAAAAATATCATTATTTTATTAAAGATTCATATATAAATGTATTTTGAATCCAGAAAATTTAATATCAAAGGGAACGACATTTCAGAACAATTACCAAATATTCAACCTTCAAACATTATTATCAGAAGGAAAATTTTATAAGCACTTAATCTAAAGTTACCATATTGATATTGGAATAAAGATAATTGAAGTAATAAAAGAAATAAACATGAAAAAAGCAAATTGGAATCATTATAAATACGTGGCACATAAAGAGTAGAATAGCATTGAATGAGCTATAGAAGAATGAATTCATCATTAATTACCTGGTACTAATTTACCAACAACTGGATATTTCTTTTTGAAGTGTTCTTCCCAACCGTCTAAAGCTTCTTGTTCATCTTTTTGTAAATCATCTAAAGGATCAATTGGTTGATCAAAAGTTCTAATACTATCTAATTCAAATGAGTTTAAAGCTAATCCTCTTGAAGCGTCATGACCAGCAAAGTTTGAGTAAGGACCACTTGGACCATAGAATTGTCTACCATTGGTGACATCGAAAACAGTACCTTTGACTGCAATAAAGATCTTTTCATCATCATGACCATTGAAGACTGATAATGTTCTTGGAGTAAAGATACCTTCAACAATTGGGTCTTTCTTGGTAGATTTTGAACTTAAGTCAGCTGTAGGGTCATCTGATTGGACTGAGCCAAAGAAATAGTTGTATAAGAATGACATTATAAATAGTTTAATCTATTAATAAATTGGTAAAGTTGGTTTTATTAGTTTGGTTAACAAAGATCTAAGAATCACCTTAGAAATTTAAAATTAAACGACACAAACTATAATTAACGTGTCGCCAATAAATACACAAAACCATGTCGCCATACGAAGGGTAAAATAAAAATTAAATCCGATTTATCTCCGTTTATGGATCACGTGCAAAATTTAAAACATCCAAACATCTCACTAAAAATAAATAAAAAAAACTAGATTGACAGAATTGATGCTAATTTAATTGAATTGAGAGCTATATAAAAGCCCAATTTGCTATGAATCACAACAGGTTTGCACCTCCTAATCAGAGGAGTCCAAACGATTATGGAAATATGCAATATCAACAGCAGCAACAACCGTTCCAACCTCAACATCGTCAACAGTTTCAGAATACGTATCCACCAAGGCAGCATCAAGTTTATCCACCTCAAAACCAGAACCCAAACCAAAACCAAAACTACAATCAAATGCAAAATCAAAACCAAACTCAGCCTTACCGTCAAAACTATGCTCCTCCAAATGGACACCGTGCCTTTTCCTCAGGTCAATACTCAATTAACTCTATTAACTCAATGAATTCAATCGACTCAAATAACACACAATCTACTCCATATCCACAGTCCATCTTTCAAAATAATTTGGGAATGAATAATAATAGTTCTGAATCTCTTACAATAAAGATGTCAAAAAGATCTGAAAGTTTTGAACAGCTAAATGGAAATAGATCTAGTTCAACATCAAGTAATCTTAGAAATGAATTACTTGATATTCCTAAAGCACCTGTGATACCTCCAAAGATTCCTTTAGATTCAGAGATGAATGGTTCTAAAACTCATTCAATTGGTAGTGGTTATTATAGTTTACACTCTGACTCTAGTAATGATTCCGTGGATAGTGAGCCTAGCACTAATAATGATAATGATGACAATGATGAACCTCCTCCATATGAAGCTTTAAGTGGGTTATCAGTTTCAGATTCTAAGCAACCAATAACTTCTGCAAATGAAAAGAAATCTCATACTCAAATGTATAAAAAAGTCAGTAACCAATTGGATTTATTAGGTGATCAATTACAAAATATTCAAAGTGAAATAAGTTCAATGCCATCACCTCCTAAATCATATGGTAATTTACAAAGCAAGATAAAAAAATCAACACATCAACCATCACCTTCCTCATCATCAAAGCCAGATACTTCAATTGAGTCTTTACCTGTTGATAAACTTGAACATAGAATTGAAAGTACTTCAAAACCAAAAGTAGTAGTACCAAAAGACCGTATTCAAAAATCTGATTCACAAACTGAAGATTCTGCTGAACAAATTATTAGATTTAATAGAGTTAAAGATAGAGCAATTCAAGATTATCAAGAAGGTAAATTTACTGCTTATGTTCAACTTGAATGGATTAAAGTTCTTTTTGAATATACTACCAATGACAACTTCATTACTAACTTCAATATAAATGGTGAAACTTTATCAAGAAAACTTGATTCAGCAGAAAAGAAGAAAAATATTAAAATATTTCTTTCACAGGCTTTGAAATTGTTGAAGAAAGTTTGTAATGTTACTGGGGATGCAGAAGCTTTGTATATAATGGGTTGTTTATATTCCAATTCACCATCAATTAAAGTTCCTAAACGTGATATTTTAGAATTGAACTATGAAAAGTCATTTAAATATTATTCAAAAGCTGCTAAAGCTGGTTATACTGATGCAATTTATAGACTTGCTGTATCTTATGAAATGGGCGTTGGTACTAAAAAGAATGATCAAGAATCATTGAATTGTTTTACAAAAAGTGCCAAAGCTGGTTCTGTAGCTGCAATGGTCAAATTAGGTATAATTTATTCCAGAGGTGGTGGATCTCTTAAGGTTGGTAAATCTGCATATGAATCATTTAAATGGTTTAAAGAAGCTAGTAAATTTGCTTCTGAAGAAAACCCATATGGTTTATATGAATTGGGTAAATTTTATGAATATGATTTCCCATTCTTGAAAAAACCAACATTAACTGATGAAGAATTAAAGTTTATGGATGATTTACAATCTATGAACGTTTTGAAAGATGCTGAAATGGCAATGAAATATTATAGACATGCTGCAAAACTAAATTATCCTCTTGCTCAATCAAAACTTGGTTGGTGTTATGAATATGGTAAACTTGGTTGTGCAATTAATGCCAAATCATCAATAGGTTGGTACTCAAGAGCAGCACAAAAGGGTGACCCATCAGCTGAAATGGCATTATGTGGTTGGTATTTAACTGGTGTAAGTGGAATTCTAAAACCAAATGATAATGAAGCATTCCTATGGGCCAAAAAAGCATCTGAAGCTGGGTTTACAAAAGCTGAATATGCACTTGGTTACTTTTATGAAGTTGGTTTAGGATGTGATAAAGACCTAATACAATCAAAACAGTATTACCAAAGGGCTGCTGTTAAAGGACATGAAAAAGCACAAGCAAGATTAAAAAGTTGGGTTCAATAGAAACTTCTTGGTAGCTTTCATATATTTGTTTTGGCAGCGAACCATTTTTCAGTTTTAAACCTATACTACTCTATCTTTTATGAATTATGATATCTACTATCTCTTATGATTTAGTTCTTTTCTTTTCTTTGAATTTCATTTTTAATCTTTATTTTTTTTTAATTTTTTTTTAATTTTTTGGACAATCTATCTTCTTTTAATAACTTTTAATTTTTATATAATAATTCTTTAAATACTGTGTTAATATATTTATTTATAACAAGCTACATCTGTAGAAATATCCATTAAAAATTATGCATTGAATACTATTCTATTTAATTTTGTTTATGATTTACCTAATGATTTTCTAAATCTACTCACCTTTACTGGATTACCATTTTCATCAATAGGTTCTAATTCTTTCTCACCTTCAAGATCTTCATGTGATATGATCTTATTTTCCATAACAGGTTCATTAGGATCACTAAATTGTTGTCTAAAATATTTATCTATCATCGTCTTTCTCAACCCTTGATATTCGGTTCTCATCATATTATCATCAACAAAGACATTTGGATCTTCAACTTCATCATTATGAACAATATCATCAGTTAAAACTGTACCATCTTCTTCTTCACTATCTTCCTCATCAATAACCAATTCACCATCTTCAGTGACTACTTGAAAATCTGTAAGTTGATTCAATTCATCTTCATCATCTGAAGAGTCAAGAACATAATTTTTAATTTCATCATATTGATTTTCAGATCCATCCACTAATATATCCGAATCAAATTCATTTTCATTTTCAAGTTCAGTAGGAATAATATTTTGTTGTTCATTTGAATTAATAGAAGGTTCATCACCCATGTATACTGGAACGGTAATTCTTGTAGCTGGTTTTGATGATGCTGAGGTCTTTTTATTTCTTGAACTAAACTTTGATAATGAACTTGCTGAATTCAATGATTTTTTAAATCTTGATTCTTTAACAACCTTCTTTTCTTCAATAGGTGGTGCTTCAGTTTCAATTATTGGCTGAATGCTTGAATTTAAACTATCTTGAAGTTTCTGTGTTTTCATTGACTTAAATAGAGAGACTTTCTTTGGTTTTTCATGAACAACTGGTGTAGAAGAGCTATTGAATGTATCATTGAATGAGCTAGTATCTCTTTCAAATACATTACTAGTCACTGCTGGTGTTGATGGAAAACTCTTTATTGGTGGTTCTGGTTCTTCATCTTTAGTAACTTCCTCAATTTTAATCTCTTTTTCTTTAATATTGTTATTAGCACCACCGACTCTAGTGAAATTTGTATTAATATCCTTTAATCTATTTAATTGTTCAATTAAACGCATGTTTGATTGTTCCATAGCGGCTTCTCTCAACTGTTGTGAGACATTTTCAACTTCTTTTATTTGTAATTCTGATGAAAATTTAACTGATTTCTTTGATTTTGACTTTGATTTTGAACTTGATGCATCTGAATAATTACTATCTATATCAGAAGTTTGAACTTGTTCTTCATGACTTTTTAAGTTTTCAACTATTGTTCCATATGTTGAATCTCTTAACGATTCTCCAATAACTGTTTGGTTCTTTAATCTTTCAAATTCTTCCATTAATAAATCATTATTTTGTGATTTAGGTATAGCTGTTCTACTAACATGATCCCAATCCCAATCTTGATCATCGTCATCTTCATCAATATCAAACTCAAATTCTATTTCATCATCATCATCATTATAAAAATCATTTTCTTCATCCAATTCATCAGCTATCAGTTGCAGTTGAAGTATATCATCTTCTTGAATTGCTGGTTTTATAGGATCCCATTCTGATGGTGCATTATATACATCTGAAGAAACAGGAATTGATGTATCAATATTTGAGGTTAAAGGTTCAAACTCTTTTTCAATAATAGATTCAGAAATAACAGCAGAGTTATCACTAGAAGGAGCAACTGTTTTCTTTTCTGCTTCATCTAGAATCACATGATCAGACGTGTCCAAACTATCAGTTTTAAAATCATCTAATACCATTTGATAGGAACTATCATTAATTTTCATTTGCTTGAACAATTTTAAAAACTCACTTTCTTGTGGTGACATTTTTTGTTCTTTTGGTATTATGGTAGAAACGTTTGGTTGTTCTATTGGCTTGACAATATTCTTTTCATCATTAACGTTTTCAAATTCTATATCTTCATGTTCTATTATTGTATCTTCAAGAGCAGAATTTTGATGATTTTTGAAATTGTCATAAATTACAGGTTGTTCTTCAACAGATTCTTCAGCTTCTAGTTCTTTAACTTTTGGGACTTGAATTTCCATATCACTTAAAAGTTCTTTAATTTGATCATTTTTATCCTTTTCATTTTCAATATCAGTCATTCCTGCATGCTCAGCACCAAAATTCTTAAGTGATGAACTGTCTTGTTGTTTTACAGAACTACTTATAATATTACCATCTTCATCTAATTCTTCTCTAATGTCCATAAAAGGCAAACCTGAATCTGAATCTTGTGGAAAATCATCAACTTCTTCGATCTTAGTTCTAGTAGTCTTATTTTCAAAGTTTTCTAATTCATTGATATTTTGAATTGTTAATTTAGCTTCTTTAACTTTAGTTTGAAAGTCTTTAATTGTTTTGTTTAAAAAATCCAATTTTCCATCAATTACTTCAATAGCACCTTCTGGATCTTTTTCAACAAAATATTCAGCACCTAAGAATACCAATATCTTTCTTGGATTTAAAACATTTCCCTTTACGATAGCTTTTGAGTTTAATTTGATATCAATAGGTGGTTGATCTGTTTCTTTAAGTTCATCATAATCTAATAGTTTAAATTTGGTTTCAATGTATTGTTTCTTATGTGATTCTAAGAGTTCTAATTTTTTCTCAAAGGAATCAATAGTCTCATTAATTCTATTTTTCACTAAATCCATGATATATAGACTTTATATCTACTAGATTTAAATTAGATTTCAGGTCAAAAGAAAAGAGATGAGGAAGTTTGACTTAAAATAATTTTTACTACTATAGTTACGAAAACCGAGGGGTAAAATTAAATTCCGAGGGCTTGTCACGTGAAAATTTACACGAAAAAAGTGTTTACTTTATTTATTTACTTTTGAATTAATTCACGAAATCTTTGTTTTAAACTTTTGTAAAAGGTATATTAGAAACTCATAATAAAATGGCTCCAACTAAATTAGAAATCAAAGTCAAAGCTCTTGGTAGATTGATTAAAGAAGAAGGTTTATATGAACAAGATTTAAAAGAACAAGAAAAACATGTTGAAAACATGAAGGCAAATAATGAAGATTCATATGAAATCAAGAAACAAATAGAAGTTTTAGATGATACTAAAAACGTTATTCCAACTGTTTTAAAGAAAATTGAAGAAAGTAAAGTATCATTACAAGAATTTATAAATGAATACTCTGGATCAGAAGATTTAACAGAGGCTCAAAGTGTTATCGAAGCTGCTACAACTTTATTATCATCTAAATCATCATAATTAAATTAAAATAAATAATTTTATTATAAAGTTATCTACGTATAGTTGCATGTGATTCTTCCCATTCCTTTAATGCATGTTCCCACTCATCATCTACATCAAATGTTTTTTCCATTTGTTCTGCTTGCTTTATTAATTCTTGTCTTTGCTTTTCAGCTTCTTCATCGTATTGTTTTTTATTATCAACCCATCTCTCTTGTAAATCAATATCGACATAACCACCTTGCCTTGTAGCTTCTGCCCAAACTGTATCACCACCTACCTCTGTTGAACCAAACATATAACCGTTTGCCTTATCGACAACTGTTAATAAATTGATCATTGATTGTTTGTCTTCAATACTTAAAACTTCAAATGAAACAAGATTAAAATCTTCAACTAATTCTGAAATATATTTTGTTAATTTTGAATATTTTGATCCAACTGTTGATTCTTTCTCCACATATGGTTCTAAATATTCTAAATCTTGAACTTCTGTATAATAATCTAATTTGAACGGCAGTTCACCATAATTTGAAAGTAAATCAATTTTACTGAAGACATTGACATGAGGTAAATCTAATTGTAACATAGATCTTAATGCTAATAATAAAATTGAAATGTATTGTGAAGGACTTGTAAGATAGAATGAATCAATTAAATTAACAACACAAAAACGGAAATCCATTTCTTTCTCTAAACGTTTAAATATTTTTGATAATGATAAATGATGTGTAAATAATTCAACTTGACCTGGACAATCAAAAATTATATATGAATGTTGACCCAACTTTTTAATTTTATTGATCAATAAATCTATTGATTCATCAAGAGTTTCTAATGCATACATAAGACCACCATTAGGTCCTAAATTTAACTCTTCCATGATATTTTCTAACGTTATAAAATCTCTAATATCTATTTCACAACTTTCAGAATATGGTAGATGATCATTTGCAGGATCTAAATTTACGATTGCTGACTTTCTACCAATAGCATTGAAAAACTGAACAACACCTGAACAATATGTAGATTTTCCTGATCCTGGTGGGCCTATAACTATTTGACCAAATGGCATTATTTAACGTTCTAGTTTATGAAGAAAGTAGTTGATGTATTTGTAAGTGAACTTCTAGAAAATAATGAAATCTTTTCTATGGATCACGTGACTGTTTTCAATTTTTAGTTACCCTCAATGCTTAAAACAGTTATTTTGATCAATTTATATGATAAATAAACAGATATCATGAACAGTTTCAATGTGTTTCTTATATAGGTTGAATTTTAGAATATAATTTGGCTATATAGTTCATATATTTGAGCCAATATTTATTTTTGTAGTAATTTTTCATTTTCTTTTAGTAGTTGAAGTCTCTACAAAAAAACAAAAATAAATTTCGTGTTTGTTTACTTTACCAACTATATAAACCATTAAAAACCTATAACAATAAAGAAAGATCATGTCTAAAGAAACCAAAAGACCATTAACTTATTTTGAAAAGCAAAGAGATTTATTAATTGGTGAGATCTCAGTTTCATTGGACTCTGTTTTAAATAACATTAATGCACTAAACCGTTCTTTAGAAGGTTGTATTGATGTTGGTAAAGAGTTTGACACTGTATCAAATTTATGGAGAAGTTTCTACGATGGGTTAGCTCAAATGGACCAATTAAGTGAACAAGATCCACCACCTCAATCTGATGATATAGTCCCTGAAGCTGATGAAGCCATAAACTCAGAACCAAATTTTCCTTCAGAGGATAATCAACAATGAATTTAAATATTTAAGTTTTACATTAATTGACAACCTGTATGTCTTCTTTTCCTCTTATTATATGATGATACTCTTTTCTTCACTATAGGTTCATTTTCACTTTCAGATTTGTGATGTGAAGAAAATATTGATTTGAAAGATTTATAACTTCTAGTTGTACCCTGATCTAAACAAGGTGCTTCTTCCTTGCAATCAACTTTATCATCTACCAGTCTGGTTTTGTTCATATTTATTTGTGATATATTGTTATTTGAATTTTGATTATCATGTTGTTTGATTTTATTAACAATCAACTTACTCATTTCACTAAATACTCTACTATAACTCAATGGATCAATTAAAGAACATTCCATATAAGTACAACCTAATTTTTGAGCATATCTTGAACAATAACTATAATTAGGAACCTTATTCAATTTAGTTTTATCATATCTAACTTCTGAACCAATTCCCACAATTAGCTTAGTTGCATTTGGACAATGTGTTTGAGTTTCAGGAATCCATCTATCACCAATATTATATAATGATTCAACTTTATCTAACGTGAAGCAAATAATGACACCTTTAGCATTGGTATAAGCCAACGGTCTAAATCTATCAAATGATTCATCACCAGGGAAATCCCAGATCGAAAGCTTCATATTATCATTACTACCTCTTAGATTAACATTTGTTTCATAAGTCTCAAATAGAACTGATTTAGGAGCTGTTGAGAACTTTTTATTTAAATAACTTAAGATTAAAGATGTTTTACCACAGTTTGAATCACCAACTAATACAATTGTACTTCCATATTGCTTACCAGTTGGATTATTTGCTATGGATAATGGTGAAACGAAAGGATGATCAACTCTTTTCATTGTGTTGGTTCTGGTTGGACTTCTTGTTGGACTTCTAGTTGCCATTCTAGTCATTGTTGAACGAGTTGTTGGTCTTGATCTTAAAGGTGAACTTGAACTTAATTGTGATTGATTGCTATATTGTGACGTTCTTAATGTTGATCTTACTGGTGATCTTAATCTTGGCTTTAAATTTGGTATTTGATTTTGAAAAGAACCAGACATTGCTGTAGCAGCAGAAGCAGAAGCTAATTGATTTGGTGAATTTTGTTTATAATAATTGTTGTTGCTGATTATTGATCTTTTATTTGGTGATTTTGGGTTTATACCGTTGCCAGTTGACAATGGTTGCCAATTTTCATCATTTATATAATCATAAGTCTGCATAATTGACATGATTTTATAGTTCTAAGCTCTTAACCTATTTAATTTGTAGATCGTAAAGTTAGAAAACTTATTTGGATTAAGATTATTTCATTATTTACAGTTCTCTTTGTGAATTGATATTAATGTTTTTGTGGCAGGCGGTAGTCAATAATAAAAATGATAACCAACTTTTGATCCTCAAAACCAAGAAAAAGATGCATGTGACTAGAACAAACCTATTACTTGCAACCTTGGTTCATATAACCTGACTCATATTGATAAATCTGTACGATCAACGTCTATTAATCATACAAATATACAAACAATAAACTGAGAAGCGTTGAACTTCTTAAAGCTGGACACCCGAACACCGACTCTTTAATAAATTTTTCTCAAATTTTAATTTTATCCTTTTAAAGAAACATCATCAAAAAATTTGTAACCTTTTTATAAATTTAATCAATCTGTGTGAACGTGAAGGAACACTATCTCTTCCCAAATAATTTACACCTTTGATGGCTCTTGATCCCACTGTATTGCCATATAACAACCCTCACAAGAGCAGGAAGGTTGCTCTCATTACTGGTGGTAACAGCGGCATAGGCTGGTTTACAGCCCTTCATCTCTATCTACATGGTTATGTTGTCTACATTGCAGGAAGAAATATCAATAGAATTAGTAAAGCAATTATAGAGATACAGACAGAAGCTAAAAGAAGAAGGGATGAAGCTATAGAAGAAGATATAGATGAAAGATTCTTGGGTGAATTAAGAATATTAGAATTAGACCTGTTAAGCCTAGATTCAGTTGAGATGGCAATTAAACGCTTTATGGAATTAGAAAGAGAGGTTAATATTCTAATATTGAATGCAGGAATATTGGGTGTTCCTTATGGATTAACTAAAGATGGTTTTGAAATCCAACTTCAAGTCAATTATATCTCACATTTTTTAATAACACAAAGATTACTGCCAATTATAAAAGGAAGAGTTTTATACATATCATCAATGGGTCATTACGTCAATTGCATTTCAAATGCCTTCACATTCTCTCAATCATACAACTATAACACATTTAACTACAGTCCAAACTTTATATTCACTTGGTTTAGATATGCTGATGCTAAAACTAGAGGTATTCAATATATGTCATTAGCATCTTTTAAAAATCCAGATATTAAATTCTACTCAATTGATCCAGGTTTAATCATGAATACAAATTTATTTTCATATTGGACAACATTACCAATAATTGGTATGTTTTTCTGGTTCTGTTTCCAATTAGTTGGTTGGTTTGTTGGTGTTAGTAATGAAGAAGGTTCATTAACTACTCTATTTTGTTCTTTAGAAGATGATTTACCTGAAGGTTATTATAAAAATCAAAGAAAGTCAAAGAGTAGTGCAGTTAGTAGAGATGTTGATAAGTGTGCAGATAATTGGGTTTGGACTATAAAGGAGTTAAAGAAGAAAGGGTATAGAAACCTTGATTAAAAGTAAAAATCATTAAAAAAAATATTCCTAAAAAGTCATGTTAAAGAAAAGATAAAACTCACATTTGCATTGTTAATTATATTAGTTAACACCATAGTCAAAGAACAAAATTCTTGACAATTTATTTTTATTTTTGTTTGTTAAAGTAGTGTTAAAAGGAATTAGGTTAAATATAGAGAAAAAGAAACAACTAATTTTAATAAAAGAGAAAGAGAAAGAAAGAAGTTTGAGAAGAACTGTACTACTACAATTTTGCTAGATTTTCAAATATTCAATCAATTTATTTATTCATGTCAGTTTTTTTTCTACATGTTATTAGGAGTTCATTGTATTGTTTTCTGTTTTTAAAAAAAATATTTATATGTGTATTTAAAAAAACCCATTAAACTTTGTAATAATGTAATCTTCTATAAAAAAGCAATCTATTTCTTATCTTCAATAATTACAAGGAAACCACCAACAAGATGTAAAGAACCACAAACAAAGACATCAACTTCTTCATCTAATTTTCTTACCAATTCAACACTTGATTCAATATCATGTAAAACAATTCTTTTTGAAGTTGAATCTAATTTTTCCCATTCTTCACTTAATTGTTTTTGAACTTCTAATTTATCAACAGCTTCTTTTGAAGTATTCATTGAAACTAAATCTGCAGAATAATTACCTGAAGACCAAGTAACATTAGTTGTAAAAATAACTTCATTGAATTTAATATCTGAAGAAACACTTTGATATAATTGTGTAATTAAAGCATGGACATCTCTTGTTTGTTGATTAAATATTAGAATTTTCTTTTTACCTGTATCTTTTGCAACTTGTCTAAACCAATTTGATGAAGCAGCAATTGATTCCTTTGTATGAGCACCATCAATATACCATGTTATTTTACCTTCTTTAATTATTTGACATCTACCTGGCCAAAAAGTTTCTTTTAAACCTTTAGCAGTTTTATTTTCATCAATTTCAATATTTAATTTTTTAAGATGTGCATTAGTTAAAGAAATAGCTAAAGCAGCATTTTGTTTTTGAAATTCACCAGGAATACCTAATTCATAACCATCAGCAATTGATTCATCAACAATTGTTAATGAAGATACTTGTTTTTCTTCAGCACGTTCTTTAATGACTTTCATTGCTTCTTCATCTTGTTGAACTGTAAAAGCTGGTGAACCCTTTTTAAATATACCAGTTTTATTCCAAGCAATTTCACTAATTGTATTACCTAACATGAAAGTATGATCTATACCAAGAGTTGAAATACCTGTAGCAGTTGGAGAAGGAACAATATTTGTTGAATCATATTCACCACCAACACCTACTTCATAAATTGCAGTATCAACACCTTCTTTCATAAATACATGGAATGATAATATAGTTAAATATTTGAAATAAGCAGGTTTCATATCTTTACCTAAATGAGGGAATATTTCAACATTTGAATCAGTATTTGATAATTTATCCCAAACTTCAAAGAAATATTTTGCAAATAATTCTTCATCGATTGGATCACCATTAATCCTTATTCTTTCTCTAACAGATTTAAGATGAGGAGATGTATAAAGACCAATCTTTTTGAAATTATATTGTTTTAATATAGATTGAGTGAAGGCACAAGTTGAACCTTTACCTTTTGTACCAGTAACATGAATAACGTTTAATCTATTAAAATCTGATGGAGAATAACCAATTCTTCTAGTCCATTCAAGCATTTCAGGAATAGCTAAAGCATTTTTATTTGTACCTAATTTTTTGATAGCTTCTATGGTGGCAAAGTTTGATTGAAGTGAATTTAGTGCATTGATTGCATCCTATTATAAAAAAGATTGTTAGTTATTTAGATCAATGTTAGCATGTGGATATCTTTGAAAACATACGGTATAAGTACGACGCATCATATTTGATTCTTGATTTTCCATTAAATTTGATATGGATTTTGAATAAAACAAAGATTTAGAAGATGGATACTCAAGAATATCCCAGTACTTTAAAAAGGAATCAATACAATTAACAAATTATAAAAGAGTTGGTGATAATCAGATTTCAACTTTTCCTATAAAAAAAAGTTTTCAAAAAATTATGAAAGCAAAAAAATCTGTTAACTGAATAAATTACTTTTAAAGATAATAACAACCTCTAAAGCAGAATGGTTTGGCCTTTTAGTAGTAGTGGCAACAAGTCTACAGATAATGAACAACAACAAGCAAAGATAGAAGAACCTATTTATCATGCACCAAGAAGATCTTCTCAACCTCAATATACACAAACAGTGAAGAGTTCACAAGTAAAGCTACAACCTCAATTAGATCAAATTGAGATACCTGCTGAATTACAACAAAAGATGCAAGAACAAAAGGCTCAAAACAAGACAGTACCCCCACAACTTCAAATACAAGAACAAGCTGCAGCTGCTAATGCTGCTCTTGCTGCCAAACGTCAACAAGCACAAACTCAAGCTCAAACACAAAAGAAAGATCAAGAATTACTATTAGAAGATACTGCACCAAGATTCAACAATGGACCAGCAAATGGTAAATTACCAGTCAAAGAAGCCATTGAAACCATTAACCATGATAGTTTTAAACCTTCTTCATTAGTTAAGATGCCATGTTTTAGAGATGCATGGCTTACAGGTATTTCAAGTATGGTTGTTGTTGGTACAGTCATATTTATTACACAAAAATCACCAAAGAAAGCAGTTAATTGGGCATTTGGTGGTCTAATGGTAGGAAGTGTGGTATCATGGGAAAATTGTAGACAAAAGAGAATTAAAGAATTAACATTTGCAGCTCAAGCTAAAGCAAGTGTAGCATCTAAAGAATCATTTAAGAAGAAAGAAGATAAAGAACAAGAACAAGTTAGAGAAAATGTTAAAGATACATATTGGAGAAAATGAAATGAATGAAAGATAGATATTAATGATATAAAAAATGTATATAGAATAATTATGAAAATGTTTTTTGTTAAATTTAAATTTGTAATTTTGTATTAATTTTTTTTGTATTTTTTAATGGAGAAAAAATACCAACCAAAATTAAACAACAATAACAAAATAATTAATTAACATCTTTTTAATAATTAATATATCACAACCAAATCAAGTTAAACCAAGTGAATAAATGGTCTCTGAGAAAAGTACACCAGTTTCTTCACCTAGAATTGATGGTTTTTCTTTAGGAAAGTATCCAAAGAGCCCCAAGAGTCCCAACCAATCATCAATATCCCAACATAATAATAATAATAACTATGATTATTTGAAATCACCTTCATCATCACCTTTGCTATTAGCAGTTGATCAAATAACGCCAACAATGTCTAAAGATGATGATGTAGCAATATTTTCAGATTCAGATACAGGGTCACAACAAATGGAACCATTATTAGGTAGACCAAGTAGACAATCAGATGTTAGTCCAAATGTTAAAAGATTAAGAGTTAAATCAAATTTAACAAGAAGAAGAAAATCAAGTTCAAGTGATGGTAGAAGTGTTAGATCATCAAGTTTAACAAGGAATGGAGATCAAAGAATATCACCAACTACTAAAATATTTAGAAATTTATTAATATTAGAAGAAAGTTTAAGAAATCAATCAATTGAACAAAGAATTTTAAGAAGAAAATTTACTGTATTTTTGGCATGTCTTGCAGGTATTGAAGCATTTGCATTTTATTCATTGTATATTGCAGTAATACCACCATCATCAGTTTATAGAATTATGTTAAGATTTATATTTTTCTTTTTACTTATAACATTAGTTTTATATCATTTATCAGGTGAATACCATAGAACCATTATAATTCCTAGAAAGTTTTTTAATTCAACAAATAAAGGTATTAGACAATTAAATGTTAGATTGGTTAAAGTTAATACTCCAATAATTGATCAATTTGTTGATTTAATGAGATATATTTCAAGAAATATTGTTAAATCAATAATTTATTGTTTAACATATTTTACTATATTTTCACAATTATTATTGATAAAATGGTGTTTATCAATATTAAGAAATTTGGAAATACGTTCACAACCAAGAGTTGGACCAACAGATGTTAAATTAGTTTTAAATCCTAGAGCCTTTAATTCAGAAATAAGAGAAGCTTGGGAAATTTATAGAGATGAATTTTGGGCTAAAGAGGGTTCAAGAAGAAGACATATACAATATAATGGAGAAAATATTGATCCTCAAGACGTTATACAGGGAGGTTCAACCACTACTAGTTCATCAAACAATGTTACATCCAATTCAACAGAGGTTAGACAGAGAAGAGATACCAATAAGTCTAGGGAAAGAAGAAGAGGCAGTAATCTTAATGATAGTCTAAGAAGTGATGATTACAGACGGAGTGGATCCATGTCACCATAGCTATATGAATTTTTTTAATCTAATGAATAGAGAGAGTACTAATTGGTTGAAGTTGTAGTTGCTGCAGTTGAAGCAGTTGATGCCAAAATTCCCAAAGCGGCAAGTCCACAAAGACGGGACTACGCCAATCGGAAACGAGACTCAGAGTCCCCAAAGCAGCAAAAAAGTCCCAGGTGGCTGGCGGACTGGCCTAGACCCCAGACCCCAGTCAACGAAGAAAAATTTGCTATAAAACTTTTGGGTATCCCAGTTTCCTCTCATAAAAAATTTTTCAATCTTCTACATACTACTTTTAGAGTTCAAATAAAGAGTTAAGAGTTAAGTGTTAAGTGTTGATCATTTAAAGCTAAATATCATTTTATTACTCGTTGTTATTCATTCAAGTTATTTCCCCGGTATTATTCATTGCAAATCCTTCATAGTTAAGCTAGACACACGACGCGTAACTAATTTTTTATACAATACAAAACAATTAAACCTGTCAAATTAAAAGAGCCACAGGTATTATTATTAACTCAAAAACATATTATTAATACAATGGATAATTTTCATAATAAACATACACTAGATACAACAATAAATCAATTGGTTCCTCAAAAAGTTGGTTCAAACGTTTGGATAGGACCATTAAACTCTGTTGCTAGAACTGAATTTTTAAATACAAATAATATTAAAATTATAATTGGTATATTACCATCACAAAAATGTTGTTATTATTTAAAAGATTTCAAGAATGAACAATTCTGTTGTGTATCAATAGATCCTTTAAACTTTGATATTCATAAATTAACTGAAGATGAAGGTAATTTATTAATGAATTTTAGTGCAAAATTTACAAATCAAATTAATCTTTTAACAGATCATGAAGTTAATAATGCTATAATAACACATTCAAATCAATTTCAAAAGAGTGTTGATGATTTCTTATCAATTATTAGAAATGTTCAATCAAAGCATCCAAATTATGGAATCTTAGTATTTTCATTAAATGGTAATGATAATTTATTATCAACTTTTCTTTTATCATATATTCAAGATTCTCATAATACTGATATGAAATCAAGTTTTAGCTTTTTAAAATCAATAAGACCAAGTATACATGATTTCACACCAAATTCTCCATTAGCTGATCAATTAATTAAAATTGAAATGAATAATAAAGCTAAGAAACAATTTAGTAATTTAAATGATGGATTAACTCCAACAAAACATAAAAGAACAATGAGTTTTGGAAATGATGAAGATTCTGTCCATAATGATTCTCCAAGAAGTCTGAAGAGAACCATGCAAGCTTAAAATAAAATCTATATATTACATATCTTTAAAATTAAAATGTTTGTTTGCTTTTCTATATTAATTGTAGTTATTTGATATATAGGAAAGTAAAAAAAAAGAAAAGTGGATCCGAGGGTTCGGAATTGAATTTTTTTTTTACCAAACTCATCTCGGCGGGTAAATTTCCAAAAAATTAAAAAAAAAAAATTTTATCTGCATAAAAAATTTGAAATCTAAATAAGAAAAGATCTATTATTTAAAAACCAATTAAGAAGAACAAGTTTGATACAATGGGTTCTAAAGGTTATAGAACTGCTAGCTTTAGAACTTTGGAACGTGAAGAACGTTTCAAAAACCCTCCAAAAGATAAATCTGCTTTCCCTTTGTTGGCTGAAGCAGTTAAACCTCATATTGGTTCTTTCAATGCTTTAACTGAAGGTCCAGATGGTGGTCTTTTAAACTTAGCTGTTAAAGATATTGGTACTAAAACTATATTTGATAGTGCTGAAACCGATAGATTAGGTAACAAATTAAGTATAAGAGTTGATTCTGTTCAAATTGCTAAACCACAAGTTCCAAATAGTGATAAATTATCAATTGATAGAAGAACTTTACCAAGTGAAACTAGAGAAAGAATGGTAAGTTATAGAGGTAAATTATTATTAAAAGTTTCTTGGTCTGTCAATGATGGTGATGAAGTCAGTGAAATTAGAGAAGCTGGTCAAGTCCCAATCATGTTAAATTCAAATAGATGTCATTTAGAAAAATTATCACCAGAACAATTAGTTCAACATAAAGAAGAAAGTGATGAAATGGGTGGTTATTTCATTATTAATGGTATTGAAAAATTGATCCGTATGTTGATTGTTCAACGTCGTAATCATCCAATGGCCATTATTCGTCCTTCTTTTGCTAATAGAGGTGCTTCTTATTCTAAATTCGGTGTTCAATTAAGATCTGTTAGACCAGATCAAACTTCACAAACTAATGTTTTACATTATTTAAATGATGGTAATGTTACATTTAGATTTTCTTGGAAAAAGAATGAATATTTAGTTCCAGTTACAATGATTTTAAAAGCTTTAGTTGAAACAAGTGATCGTGAAATTTTCGATGGTATTGTTGGTTCAGATACTGATAATCCTTTCTTAACTGATCGTTTAGAACTTTTATTAAGATCTTATAAATCATATAAATTAAACTCAAATCAAGAAACTTTAGCTTATTTAGGTGATAAATTTAGAGTTGTATTTAATGCTACTCCAGATGTTTCAGATGTTGATGTTGGTAAAGAAGTTTTAAACCGTATTGTTTTAGTTCATTTAAATAACAATAAAGATAAATTTAGAATGTTAATGTTCATGATTAGAAAATTATATACTTTAGTTGCTGGTGATTGTGCTCCAGATAATCCAGATGCTACACAACATCAAGAAGTTTTATTAGGTGGTTTCTTATATGGTATGATTTTAAAAGAAAAAATTGAAGAATATTTAACCAATATAAGGCTACAGATTCAATCAGATATTAATCGTGGTATTGCTATAAATTTCAATGATCGTAAATATATGTCAAGAGTATTTATGAGAATTAATGAAAATATTGGTCAAAAATTACAATACTTTTTATCAACTGGTAATTTAGTTTCACAATCTGGTTTAGATTTACAACAAGTTTCAGGTTATACAGTTGTTGCTGAAAAAATTAATTTCCATCGTTTTATTTCACATTTTAGAATGGTTCATAGAGGTTCTTTCTTTGCTCAATTAAAAACTACAACTGTTAGAAAATTATTACCAGAATCTTGGGGTTTCTTATGTCCTGTCCATACACCTGATGGTTCTCCATGTGGTTTATTAAACCATTTTGCTCATAAATGTTCTATCTCTACTCAAGCTAGTGATGTTTCAAAAGTTCCAGAAGCTTTAACTAAATTAGGTGTTTCATCAGCTGATGCCTTTGCTGCTGGTCCAAATGTTTGTTGTGTTCAATTAGATGGTAAAATTGTTGGTTGGACTACACATGAAAAAGCTCAAATTGTTGCACAAACTTTAAGATATTGGAAAGTTGAAGGTGGTTATGATTTACCAAAAGATTTAGAAATTGGTTATGTTCCACCATCAACTAAAGGTCAATACCCAGGTTTATTCATCTTTGGTGGTCATTCAAGAATGATGAGACCAGTTCGTTATTTACCATTAGATAAAGAAGATATTGTTGGTCCATTTGAACAAGTTTATATGAATATTGCTGTTACACCAGAAGAAATTGAAAATAATATTCATTCACATGTTGAATTTGCTCCAACTAATATTTTATCAATTTTAGCTAATTTAACTCCATTCTCAGATTTCAACCAATCTCCAAGAAATATGTATCAATGTCAAATGGGTAAACAAACTATGGGTACTCCAGGTGTTGCTTTAGTTCACAGATCAGATAATAAATTATATAGATTACAATCAGGTCAAACACCAATTGTTAAAGCTAATTTATATGATGAATATGGTATGGATAACTTCCCTAATGGTACAAATGCTGTTGTTGCTGTTATTTCATATACTGGTTATGATATGGATGATGCGATGATTATTAATAAATCTGCTGATGAAAGAGGTTTTGGTTATGGTACTGTTTATAAAGTTGAAAAAGTTGATTTAGGTCAATCAAGACGTCGTGGTGATCCAATTACTCAACATTTCGGTTTTGGTCCAGATCAATGGCCAGAAGAATGGAGACAAATCTTAGATGCTGATGGGTTACCAATGCTTGGTGCCAGAGTTGAAGAAGGTGATCCAATCTGTGCTTACTATGATGAAACTATTGGTAAAACTAAAGTTAAAACTTACCATTCATCAGAAGGTGCTTATATTGAAGAAGTTAAATTATTAGGTGATGAAAGTGGTGATTCAGAATTCCAAAACTTAACAATTAAATATAGAATTACTCGTTCTCCATTAATTGGTGATAAATTTTCTTCAAGACATGGTCAAAAAGGTGTTTGTTCAAGAAAATGGCCAACTGTTGATTTACCATTTACTGAATCAGGTATGCAACCAGATGTTATCATTAATCCTCATGCTTTCCCATCTCGTATGACTATTGGTATGTTTGTTGAATCTTTAGCTGGTAAAGCTGGTGCTCTACATGGTATTGCTCAAGATGCTACTCCATGGAAATTTAATGAATCTGATACCCCAGCTGATTACTTTGGTGAACAATTGATTAAATCAGGTTACAATTACCACGGTAATGAACCAATGTATTCAGGTGCTACTGGTGAAGAATTAAGATGTGATATTTATATTGGTGTTGTTTACTATCAAAGATTACGTCATATGGTTAACGATAAGTTCCAAGTTCGTTCAACTGGTCCAGTTAATTCATTAACTATGCAACCTGTTAAGGGTCGTAAGCGATCTGGTGGTATTCGTGTTGGTGAAATGGAAAGAGATGCTTTGATTGGTCATGGTACAGCTTTCTTATTACAAGATCGTTTATTAAATTCATCAGATTATACACAAACTTCAATCTGTCGTGGTTGTGGTTCCATCTTATCTACACAATCATCAGTTCCAAGAGTTGGTTCCATATCTACAGTACGTTGTCGTAACTGTTCTTCCAAATTTGAACATTCATCTACTTACACTGATGAATCAGATATTTGGGAAGATGGTCAAGGTAACAAATTCATTGGTGGTAATGATACTACAACTGTTGCTATTCCATTCGTTTTGAAATACTTAGATTCTGAATTATCAGCTATGGGTATTCGTATGCGTTATAATGTTGAACCAAAGTGATGTTTTATTGGTTTAATTTTATATATGTTTATTTGATTTGAAGTATTTCAAAATATATTTTTATTTCTAATTTATGAAACATTAGAATTAAGAAATATTTTGATTGTTATTAAAATCATTTAGATATATTGGTTAGGTGTGGTTTATTTTATTGTATTTGTTCCATTATTTATAGGCATTTTTTTATTCTGTTTTATTTAATTAGTGTCTTAAGTTCAAAAACATCTATTCATTTATTCATTATTTTTTTCTATCTATTATTTTAATTATTTTTCCCTCATTAATTTGCATTGACATTCAATACTCATAAAAGAGTTATTGGCTCTTTCATCATTGTACAAACATTGAAAACAGAAGCATTGTTTATTATTCATGATGATTTTTGTACATATAGATATACATATTGTTTCAAAATTTAATATTTAACTGTACGTAGTAATTAAAAGAACATTGTAAAAATATATTCTAAAATCTAAACCATTTATACACGTCTTCTTGTATTCTTTATAATTTAATTGAGTATATGAACGCCATCAAACATTATTACAGACCAAGATAATCACTTGCCACCAACAATTCTAAAGCCATTTCTGTAGGTATATCAAATTCGGGTACATCAACTGCATCTTTGTATTTCATGTTATAGTATAGGTAATCCACTATCTTCACCAGCAATGCTGAACTTATATTATTCAATCTAATTGTAGAATCACTGTTTTCTTTGAAATCTGAACTTAACATATTCTTGAAAGTTTTGGAAACAATAGCAGCTTCTCTGGATACTATAAATTGCTGATTATCTGATGACACCAATGTCACGAACTGTCTCTCTGTAGCCATTGTATATGTGTGGTTTTAATTGTTTTGTTGTTGATCTTGTTCAATATGTTTTAATAGTTGGGTTTGTTGATTTCTTTCTAACATTTTTTAATAGGAGCGGTAGAGACCCTATAATTACCCTCAAGCCTGTGATAGGAAATGATGATATTCTACGAGTCTACGTGAAGTGTGAATAACTGATGCTGTGTGTATATAATTTTAATAAGTATAATGAGTATATGGATGTTCTATTCTGTCCATAATATGCATTTTTAAAGTAGAAAAATATGCTATTTTGTGTTTTTGTAACTGGTTTTTTTAGTTTGGTCAAATAGAAAAGACCTATTAAATAATGATTTAACTTTGTTCAACAAAGTTTAGTAAGAATCTGAAGAGTGAATTGTGTATATGGTTGGAATAATATTAATGCTCATTTCCTTTGTCTACCACCTAAACATCTATCAATATGACTGGCAAATCTATTACCTGATATTTTCCTTTGACAATTGTCACAAACGAAATAAGTATTCTGATCCAACACTTTCTCATTTCCAAAGATATCTAACCCACTCCCCACTATGTAATCTACTCTTGAACCATCATATTGAGCACCTCTCATTGTATTCTTTACTGGTTTCCCATATTTTGAATTGATTTGTTCTTCTTTAACACATTGTTCTACTATTAGTTCATGAATGATCTGTTTTATGATATCTCGATATATTGAGTTTGAAATTGAGAAAAGAGTAGGTTGTGACATTATATAACTGGTATATGGTTAATTTATATGTATCTGTCTTGTATGATTGACTTTAAACGAATGTAGATTTGTAGGTTTTTGAATTCTTTTTGTTGAATTTGTAGTTTGTTAAAGAAATCACCAATTAACTTAAAATGGTAATTTTTCAGGAAAAGTTTTTATTACAAAATCTATTAGAAGAGCTTTACAAAAGAAAACATCACAACAATGTCAGATATAGAGGAGGAGGAAACTCTCCTAACAACTTCACCAGACCTTATAAACGTTGAAGATGAAGCTCAAGATTGGTCTCAGTTAAATCAAGCTACTACAGCTCTACCTAGAAGAGGTGAAAAAGATTTTGAACCTGATGGAACTCAAGTACAATCATCACAATTAGATAACTCTTTAAAAGTTATGTTTAATACATTAAGTCAACCAAGAGGACATATTAAGAAACAAAATGTACGATGTTATTGGGATCCTGAATTAGATGCAGGTGTAATCAATAAACCAAAAGGTTCATATTTGACTTATATGGGTAAATTTAATAACAATAATCAATGTTATTTAAATAATTTTGAATTCACATATTTGGTAGAAAGAGGTACTATTGAACCTTTTTATAAGGAAACAGAAATACCCATGAGTGTTCAATTTTGTTATGCTATGTGTTTTAAAGAAGAAAATGAATTTGATCAATATTCAGTATACTCTCATTTAAAAAGATTAGGTTATGTTGTTATAAAAGGTGAAGATTATAATCCTGTCAAAACAGAAACAGCATTAATACCCAAAAATAACACTAGTTTAATAAATACAGTGAAATCATTGTTATCATTCAACTCAATATACTCATTAGTTAACAAATATTTATTTAATTACTCTAAATTTTTTAATTACTATCAAATATTCACAAATCTCAGATTAATAAATTACAATAACTACAAACAATCCATAAATATAAACAAAAATAATACTAATAATAATACACAGTCTAAAGAGTCCATCACATTTTATGTCTGGAAACCAAATTCAAATTATACAAAGAGAGCTCCACCTCTACCAAATTTCAAAATCATTGTTAAGAATATAAATAATAGTAAATTTGATTTTGATATATTAAAGGACCATTTAATTAAAGATAACAATGATATTCCAATTATTCTAGCATTGATTGATTATGGTATAATTAACTTTATGAGAATAGAAGGTAAAAACTTTGATTATAATTTAGAACAACAATTTAATACAAAAATATCAACAACTAATAGAAACTCAAAAGGTGGTAAAAGAATTCATCAAAATAAATCAACTAATCAAGACAGAGGTAAATTAAATATAAAATCATCTTCTTGATCCGTATTGTGAATACATAGAATTATCAAATGTTGATGGTGTTTTGTAGAAATTTGAATTATCGATATGAGTAGCTGAAGAATTTTGACTATTAAGTTTTGGTGGCAATGGAGGATTGGCACCTACTCCTGGTGAATATGCTGTAGTTGATGATTGGAATGATGGAGGTTGAGAATATTGTTGCTGTTGAGGAGGAGGAATTGATTGTGTGTATTGGTGTTGTTGTTGAGGTGGTTGTTGATAAACAGGTGGTGATTGAGTATAAGTTGGTGTTGAAAATTGTTGAACATTTGGAGAACCATAAGAAGGTTGTTGTTGCAGTGGTACCTTAGAAGGAGGTAGGGGAGAATCATATGCTGGGTTAGATAGTTGTCTTTGAGGGGCTAATGGTTGTTGATAACTTGGTGCAACTGGCTGTTGATAAGAATTTGGATTAGATGCCAATGGTTGTTGATAAGTTGGAGTAGATGAATAGGATGGAATGTTGTATGAAGGTTGTGGTTGTGATGGAACTTGATATCCTTGTTGGATTGGTTGAGTAGGTGTTGGAGTATAACTTTGTTGTTGAACTGGTGCTGGTGAATATGATTGATGAATTGGAGCTGGAGCAGGTGGATATGTAGGTTGCTGTTGACTGTAACTTGGTTGTCTTGAGTTCTGAGAAGATTGAGGTGACTGTGAGGAATAACTTAAATTTCTTGACACTGATTGAGGTTGAGATGGTGTAGAATGAGGTGATGGGAATGATGGTTGTCTTTGGAAATTCATAGTACTGTTACCATTATTATTGTTGTTTGATAAACCAAGTCTGTTGAATCTATCTCTTAAGTCATCAGATTGATAGTTATTTTGTGGTTTTAGACTATCAACTTCTTTTAATAATCTGTCTCTTTGAGAATATCTATCATTTGTAAAGTTTGTAACGTTTACTTTAACTTGGTTAATGAAACTTTCTAATTTTGAATAAAAATCAATAGTCTTTTGAAAATCTTTATCAAACTGTTTAAATCTTGAATAAACATCTTTAACTTTCTTTGATTTTGTTAAATTTTGAGAAACAGTATCAAATTTCAACAATGATTGATAATCAGTTTTAATTTCTTTGATCAATTTAATTTGTTGAAAGTTAACTGATTCAATTCTATTACATAATGGATCAAATTTCTTTAATTCTTCTTTGTATAATTCTTGTTCTTCCTTTTCAGAGGTCAATTGTTTATTGTTTAAAACTAAAATATTTGAAATATCATCATTATGAATGGAATCTTTCAAATCTTTTAAAACTTGATCTCTTTCAACCTTTAAATTCATTAATTTTGTAGTTTTAACTTCAAGTGATTTAATATATTCATTCAATTGATACTTTTCATTCTTTGTTGGATTATTTGATAGATCTAAATCCAACAAATTAATTTCTTCAGGATTTGAGTTAATGTCACTTGAAAAATATGTTTCTAAAGCAGATTTTGATCTTAAAATATTTAATTCAGTATCATTAATTTTGTTAAAAATTTCATCATCAAATTTTGAAGCTTGTAACAGTGATTGTTTAGTACTTATTAATTCTTGTTTTAAACTAATTGATTGAACTGATGATGGTTCTTGAGTAACTAAATTCTTTTTCTTTTCATAATCTTCTTCTTCTAAAGCTAATTTCGATTCTAAATCTTTAATTTCGTTTAAAATGTAATCCCTCTTTTGTTGAATTGAAGCTTTATCTGATTGAATAGTTGGCTTTGAAGAAACAGTATCAATAAAATTATAGAATTCATCATCAAAGTTGTTATTTAAACTTTTAAAAGTTTTAATGGAATTCTTTAAATCTAAATAGTCTAAGAATGAGGATAATTCAATGTTCATTAAATCAATTTTATCAATTTGTGATCTTAAAAGTTTAGCTTTTTCTTCATCATAATAACTTAATTTTTCATGAACTTGAATAGGAATAACATTACTAAAAATATCAGGACCAATTAACTCAGTAATATCTTGTTGATCATTTAAAGATACAGATTTTGCAGCATTCATTGGTGGAATAGTAGTGACAAGATCAACAACTTCTCTAACAGGAATTTCTGCATGATAAATAAAATCATTATCTTTAATTAATGTTGAAATCTTGGTAGTAATAGTATTTTGCATGTCTTTATATTCAATACCAGTTTCATTATGAACAGATCTCAAAAGTTCGAAACCCTTTGAAGCTGATTGTAATAAAGAGATAGCTTCACCAATTTTCTTTTCTTCAACAGATAAGGCAAAATGATATATTGCTAAAATTTTGTAAAATATTTGTTTGAAATTAATAATATTACTCCATTTAGTCTTTTCACCAAAGGGATGTCCAACAGCATCACCTGAACTATCAACAGGAGCATGGATTACTGAATAATTGGAATGAGCTTGTTCATAAAGAATTGAGGCTGAGGAAGCTAATTTCGCAATTAATGAATGTTTCTTTGATAAATCATCAATATTATCATTAATAACTTTTAATAAGAAGATTTCTTGAGCTTGAGCTAATTGTAAATTTTGTAAGAATAAGATAGTCTTATTATTTAAATCACTTGAAGGAGCATGTAAGAAATTTTCTAGTATAAATTTATAAACACCACTTGCATATTGGAAATATTGATATGCTACTTTGAAATCTCTATCATTATCAAAAGCTTGAGTTGCAATCTTAGATAGAATTGATGCTAAATTAAATAAAACAGATGCTTTTTCAAATGCAAGAGAACGTTGTGAATAATGAGTATTTGGATCATAGGCGTCATACCATTTGAACTTTATACGTACACCATGTTCATTGAAAGGAATTCTGAGGTCTAATAGTTCTAACTGACCAAAATATTTGTAGCATATGTCTTTAAGAGCATTGATGTTTCTCTTGTCGCTACTATCAAGGTCAACGTTATCATGATGCTCATTCATATCTATCCTTATATTATTCAAGGTGGCAATTTCTTTGGAGAAATCATTGTAGGAACCATAGACCTTTGTAAAGTAGTTATTTAGAGCAGTAGTCCAGTCCAAATCATCAGTGGTTCTCAATTTAGTGGAAATAAACACAGAGGACACCATAGTGAAACCCAATTGAACGAATACTTTGATCTGTTAAAAGAAGTATTTTGTGTTCTGTCTTTTCTCCTTAAACTTTTTGAAATCTCTCTAACTTTAAAAAAAAAAAAAACTTAACAATTTTGAAGTGTAAACAAAAGATCAAAACATCAACATTAACAACCACAAAGAGTATAATGGCAGTACAGCTGGCACCTTCTGTTGTCCCATACAAGATAGTATTGGTAGCTCTAATTGCTGCATACTGTACTGGTGTGATTCCTGAAAAGGCACATCGTAAGCTGATGGTTTCGATCATCAAATACATACAGGGTCCTGACTTTAGTGATCTGAAGAGTGCTGATAGTTTACAATTACCTTCAATGGATACGTTCTTACAAATTGTGAAAGATTCAAGTGATGAAGATGAGGATATAGAGTTTAGAATTTTGCATGCTATTTGGAAGATTGATTCTTTAGATGCTTTAAACACATTTATGACAACAGCTACTTCTTTAGTTGTTGCAGATTATATAAAGGCACAAGAGATTTTAGCTCAACAAAGTTCAGGTAATGGAAAGGGAAAATTGTTGTATTTATTAACAAAAGATTCATTTCTTGGTAACTTCGTCTTTATATGTACCAAATCATATCATCTTTTGCAATTTCATGAAACTGAAGCTTTATGGGAATCATTCGTTAAATTCAGAAATAATTCAAATTCAACAATGAATAAGAAATTTAAAAAGTTAAGTTTAGTGAATCCAATTGGTAATTCAAATGAAAATAAAAAGAATAAAGATTTCTTTCAATCAATCAAGCCTGATACTGGAGATAGTGAGGATGAATCAACACCAATTAATAGACCTTATAGTGATTTAGTATCTGAAATTGATATGTTAGCATTGCTCAAATATCAACTACATCTCTTAGAGACGTCTGAAGAACCTTTGAATCCTCAATTAAAAAAGCTGATTGATTCGATGTCACTTATTGAAACTTCAAAATTACCAGTTATACATTATGTGAAGTATATAGAATATAAAAAGATAGGTGATTTTGAAAATGCTGTCAATTCTTTACATAGATTTTTTGATTATAAAATGTCTAATAATTCAAGTACCAAAATCTCACATCATCATGCTTTATTAGGACTGGCAATTTTATATGCACACTTTCATTGTGATTCTCAAGCAGTGTTGGCTATTGAAGAAGCTATTTCAGTTGCTAGAGAATTTAAAGATATTCAATGTTTAAACTATATGTTAGCTTGGTTATATTGTTTTCTGAAGGAAAGACCAAAACTTAATAAAGATTTGACGATTGCAAATACAAGCCAATTGTTACAATTTTTGAAGGAAAAGGCTAATGAAACTTCTCCCTCGCTATATTCAAATGTCCTTCTATATGATGCACAAAATTTAATGAATGAAGGTAGTTCATTATCTCTGATTTTTGAATCTTTAGTTAAAGGTTTATATGTTTCATCAAGTATTACAAGCTATAACGAAGTCAAATCTTTTGCAAAAGATACCTTTATATTATATTGTTCATTAAGTTCATATATATGGCTCAGATCTGGAATTTATGATTTAGCTGAACTCTTTAATGATGTTTCAATTGAAATAACTGAAGCTAATTTAAGGAATGATAAAGATTTGGTTGATTTAAAAATTAGAAAAGCTGAATTAAATTTTTTACAAGGTGAAAGTGATGAAAGTTTCAAATTGGTTGATGGTTTATTAGATATATTCATAAATAACACAGAATGTGTTAGACATATCATGTCACATTATTTAATATTTGAAATTAAAATGGCATTAAGAAACAATGATTATGAAGAAGCCAAACATATATTAACTAAATTTGAAAACCAAGGACATGTTGGTATTGATAGTGAAGGTGAATATATTTTATTGTTTACTCGATATCAATATTCTATTGGTAATATTCATATTGCTTTAAAATTTATTACAGAAAAGATTGAATATTTTAAAGAATTAGATGTTCATAGATATTGGATGGTTCAATTCAATATCATATATTGCAAAGTATTATCATTGAGTTCAGCACCAACAAGAGCATTAACAATGATTTTACAAACTTTAACAACAGCTAATAGATCAGGATTCCATACATTACTTTTTAAAGGTTTAATTGTTCTTTTTGATATTTTAGCAAATTTAGAAAGTTATGATGATATTTTATTATTATCTACAAAATATTTAACTGTTTATAATCAAAGCAAAGATTTGGAATTAATATCATATAACAATAGTTATATAGCATTATCAATGATTAAATTGGCTACACAACATAATATTAATGATGTTAAGGTCAATGCTAAAATTGAAAAACATTTACAAAAGGCCTTTAATGGGTTCACAAAATTAAAAATAGTTGATGAGATTAAAAGAGTTGAAGATTTGAAAGAATTGTTCATTAATTCTTTACAACATATTTAAAATTAATTTATATAGCATTAAAACTAGCATGATTTATAATGAATAATGATTATTATTAAAAACTTAATTGTAATTCGAAATTAAAATCTACAATATAAAAGAATTATTTTCATGAGCAAAAAAATTTATATGTAATTAAATTTCTTCTTAAACAAAAATCCATTAAATCCAAAAAAGTTATAATTTCTTTATTTATATTACCAAAATATGAATGAAAACAATATTGATGAAATAGATTAGATGAAAGTTTCGTATGGAACTGGAGCTAAAGTTTGTGGAACGTTTGAAGCAGTTGAAACAACGGTGGCTTCTCTTGGTTTAGCTGGTTGTCTCTTTAATTGAGCAGTTTTACCAGAAGCTTTAGCTTCAGCCTTAGCAGCAGCGTTAGCCTTAACTCTGTTTAAAAATTCTTGACGACACTTTGAGTGTTTAACATGTTCAACTCTTAAGTTAACACGCTTTTCAATGTAACGGTGACCAACAATTTTGTTAACAATAACACCAACGGAGGTTTTGGTAACGTTGTAGACAATACCAGTCTTACCGTGGTAGTATTTGTGTGGCATACCTTTTTGGATAGAACCATTGGCTTTGATATCAACAATATCACCGACCTTGTAGATCTTTAAGTAGGTGGATAATGGAATAGCACCATGTTTCTTGAAGTCACGTTGGAAAGCGTAACGAGTACCTGATCTGTAACCACGACTATAATAAACAAATTAATGTATTTTGTTAGTATATTAATTTTTTTAAAATCATTAAGAAAAAGAATTTGGATTTTGAAGGATGAAAATTTGATGAATAAAGATATCTTTTAATGCTTTTCTAATTATATTTGATCTTGAAAACTCTTGAATCAGGATATTATTTGATAGTTTTAATAACTTATAGAACTTGATTGATTATACTGTATCTAATTTTTTCCCACTATACTGTTTAAATCCATTGATGACTTTTTGAGATGAGCTCATGCTAAAAAAACTTCCTTGAAACATAATAAACTACGTTAAATGAATCCAACTCTTCTTGATGATTATATTCAAACTCAATATAACTTGTTCATTCTTTATTCTTCTTTGTAACTTGTAAATCTTTCAATCATTAAATAAATATTCCAACAACACCATTAAAATCATAACCTGACAAACTCCATTTGAATACATAATTGATACATCACTCTTCATCTTATTCAATCCCGCAGTCAAATCCAATCATCTTTAAACTGTATTATCACATACCTTTTACCCATTTTTGATTATACTTTTATTGGTTAATTGTAATATACACAAGTTTACTTTTCAGTTTTTTGTTTGAAATTTTGTTTAGATTTTTTTCTGGTGGTAAATTTTCAACATCCGAACATTTCTTCATACTTTTTTAATTTTTTTAAGAAAAAGTTTTTTAAGAAAATCAATAATCGGTCTCAGAATTACGCCGAATGCAATACTGAAAAATACTGGTACGCGTAATTTACAGAACTGGATTGTGACTGCTATTTTTATCAGGTGTATGGATGTATATTTCTTATTAGAGATTACACAAAGGTACAACAGAGGGTCTTCCATGAGCACATTGGAAAGGTAAACGACATTGTTGTAGTCTATTAATGAGATGGATACATTCATCAGTGGTTAATTTATCACCAAACATAATAGCTGATCTGCAAGCTTTACTGTTCAATAGATCAATCAATATTGTAGGAACTGTTTGAATATAATTCCACCATTTAAATTCATCATTATCAGAAGTAATGTTTAATGAACTAATCTTTATCTTGACATTGGATTGAAGATCATATAAATATTGTAATAAACATCTTTTGATAAATGTAGAATCTTGTAATTTGGGTATTAATATCTCTGGTGAATGTGTAATTTCAATACTTGAATCACTAATAACTTTAAATTTAATACCCCAGATTAATAATTGATCTGAATAAATATTGAAAAGGTTTAATTCTACATTTGAAATCTCTGTTAAAATACATCTCAATGAATTAGCAGTATTAATAAGAATAGCAAGATCTTGAAATGGGTCTAAAGCTTTAATAATAAAATCAGATATAAGTTCTTCAACTTTAATTCTTTCATCACAAGCATGTTGATCAACAATGTATAAAACATCATTAGGTTTATGAATCTTAATTAAAATAAATTTAGAACCAACTTGTGAAATAACTTTACAATTCTTTAAAGAATCTTTTGATAATTTTAAATCTAATGAATCTTCTAATGATAAACCTTCTCTATTATTATCTTTATTAAAATCAAAATGTTCATGATTACAACTTGATGATAATTGATTTTGTTTTTCATTTAATCTCTTATTTTTAAGAATTTCATTCACTTTACCTAAATTAGTCTTATTAACAATTTGATTACCTTTATCTATTGTTTTTGTCATTGCATTAATCTCTTTAGAATTAATTTTACCCATTTTAACTTTACTATTCAATAATAATTCAACACCATTTTTAGAAAATATACCTTTTGAAGTTTTAAGTCTCTTTGGAGAATTCAGATCATCTTCATAATTTTCATCTTCATTATTTTTATTCTTAAACTTAAAATTTGAAGAATAACCATTCAATTTTAAAAAACTTTTAACAATTTTTAAAATCAATGGTTCAATTATTGTTTCTAATAATTTTGAAATTTGAATATTTTTATTTGGATCTTGAATTAAATCACTTATTGAATTTGGACCTTTAATAATAAACATAAAGAAAGGATTTTTAGAAAATGGTATACCAACAGATGAAGCCTTAGTTGGTGAATTATTAACAATATTTAAATCATTTAAACCAAAATTCATTTGTTGAAACAATTTATTAATATTTTTAAATATTTCATGATCTCTTTTAATTAATCTTGAATTCCAAAAAATAAATTGTTTATTCTTTGTTTGAAAAGGTAATTTATTAATATAACCATTAATTTCAAAATCTTTATAATTTATATGTAATGATTGCCAATTATCATTATTGACCTTTAAATCAAATATTGAATTTAATACACAATAAAATTTATCATCATCTTTAATATTTATTACTTTACCTCTATTCGACAGTTTGATTTGTTTATTAACATCAACAACTAATTTAAATTGATTATCATTATGTTTATTAATTGAAATTTTAATATCAGGATTTGAAATACAACATTGTAAAATAATTAATCTAATTTCATCCCAAATTTTAATCCTTTGTTGTGAATTAATTAAATTTTTTTGTAATTGATTTGATCTAACAGGGAAATTTTCAAATAAATCTTCAACAAGAATACAAGTTCCAAAAGTTTGTAATTGATTTGTATTTGGATTTAATGAATTTAATAAAAATCCATGATTATAATAATGATTAAATGATTCATCATCAATTAATCTTGGACCTTGATTATTAATTCTTGAACCATACTTCATTTTAACAATATAAGTACCATTATATTCATGTTTAGCACTACTTGATTTTGACAGAATTGTTAATTTTGAAACTGATGATATTGATGACATTGCTTCACCTCTAAAACCAAAAGTTGATATTGTTTTTAAATCATCTAAAGATTTCAATTTTGAGGTATTATGATTAGAATTGGGAATTGATATTATATCCAAATCATTTGGTGTCATTCCAATACCATTATCTTTAACTATGATTCTTGATTTACCCAATTGATCAATCTCAATCTCAACTTCAATACTTTTAGCGGCAGAATCTATGGAGTTCTGTACAAGTTCTCTAACAACATCAACCAAAGACGAGATAGTTATGATAGATCTTAAAGAAGAGAAGGTGGAAGTGTCTAGTCTTGATATTCTGGACATTTCATTCTGCTTCACACTCAATCATTACTTATTTGCTGTTGTTATTAAGAGTACAAAATCAATTACAGTTTTTTTTATTTTCTGATTTTTTTAAATGAAAATCGCTGTTAACAGATTTGAAGTAGTTAACATATAAATTTAAACAGTAATTAGAATTATTAAAAGTGCTATAATGTCTACAGAAGAACCAGTTATCACTTTACATTGGTGAGTATATTTAGCGGTATATAACTCCAAGCCTTAAGCTGAATTCAACTAACAAAATATTCTGATGTTGCTTTGATATTGGGTTTAAAAAGCCCCTATAAGAGCAATTTTATTAAGCATAGGTTAGAAAAATCAAGAGCACAAAGAGTTGTTTATTTACTTGAAGAATTAGGAATTAAATATGAGATTAAATTATATCATCAAGTTAATAATAGAGCATCTGATGAATTAATTAAGGCAACTCCATTAGGTGTTAGTCCAACATTAGAAGTTTATTATCCTTCTACAAATTCTAAAAAATATGTTATGGAAACTGGTCATATTGTATCATTTTTAACTAAATATTTTGATAAAGATTCAAAGTTTAAACCTATTAATGAAGATGATGAAGATGAAATTGATTTTTTATCCTATTTTAGTGAAGCTAGTCTTTTACCTCATTTAACTTATTTTAGAGTTCATTTTGTTGGTTTATCATTAACTCCATTCTTTGTTAAACCAATTATTTCAGCTTTTGTTTCTAAAATTGATGAAGCTTATACTTTACAACAAATTAAAAAAAATGTTGGATATTTAGAAACTTTATTATCAAAGAAATATGAAGGTATTGATGATGGTTCATTATATTTTGTTGGTAATAAGATTTCAAGGGCTGATATTGTTCTTTCTTATGTTATTGAAGTTTGTTTAAATTCACCAGCTTTAAAAGTTTTATTCCCTGAAGAAAACTTCCCTTATATTAACAAGTATTTAAAACAATTAGTTGTTAGAGAAGGTTATATTTCAGCCATTAAGAAGATTGAAAGTATTGGAGGTTCTGAATATAAGTTAAATCACCAATCATAAAAATTTTTTTGAGTTGGGCGTTAGATTTTCTGTTGATTGTTTTGAATGAATGAAGATGATAGTTGAAGTTTGGAATGTGATATTAATCAGTTATAAGCATAAATATATGAATTATTTGTGATATTTGTTTACCAGCGTTAAATTAAAATGCAAATTCAGTCTGTTGAAACGTAGAAACGTAGAAAACTGAATTTAGTTTTAAGGGTTTAAGGGTCTTATCTTTTCAAAACAAATTCAATAGAGTAGTATATAAGGTAAAAGTAATGATATAGTTACTCAATAATATTTAAATATCAACATAATCAATCAATTATTAATAAAAAATGATTAAATTAATTGAAAAAGCCAAAAAAAATGTAAAAAATTGTTGAAAGGTTAAATTAAATTTGAATCATTTTGAATTTTTGATGTTGAAGATTTTGATTTTTGAGCAATAAAAATTGAAAAACCGCCAATTTTTTTGGTAATGAAGTATAGAAAAAAATAGATAGAAATGATGTAGAATTTAAGTAGTTTTCAACCATATAAAGAATAATAAATATAACTTTAAATTTGACTTCATCATCAATTCATAAACTTGAAAATTATAAAACTGAATCATTTTAAAAAATTTGCTTATAAACAAAAAACTTCAAAATCCCGCCTATTGTTTTTTTTGGGGGAATTAAAAAAAGGGTCTAATTTAATATAAGTGCAGCTTCCAGGAATCGAATGGGTTAAGAAAAGTTAGTACATCTATTGTTAAAATAATGTATTGTGTATAAATATAAATAAATAATTAATTCTTCTTTTTTAAATTATTATTCTTTAATTGAATCTCTGGTAATATTGATAAATGATAAACAATTTTATAATTATCTTCAAGATGTAACATATGAATTCTTAAAAATTCTAAATAATTGATATAAAAATAAACTCCTAAACCAGTAAAGATATGCCACCAAGCGTGTAATTCAAACAATAAACCATATGGTAAACCAATTGATCTTCTAATTTTAATCCATGAATTACAAAGATGAACATCTAAATTCCATAAAAAATAACCTAATAAAAATATTGAAACACCAAAAGTCATCATTTTAAACATTGATTTTCTTGTTTCAATATTTAAAACATTTGATTTTGTTAAAAAAATTGCTCTTAAAATAATACAAATATTTAAAATTGCATAAGCAACTTGATGAATTGTTGGATCTTTAAAATGTAAATAAATTGCAGTTAATAAATAAGCACCAATAAATATTGAAATACCAATTTTAATTGAAGTTAATTTAATTTTACCTTCACTAAAAATACTCCACATTGGTATACAAGTTGCATAAATCATTGGTAATTCATCTAATAATTGAAATTCATATTTAAGTGTCATATGAAATAACCAACTACCAATACCAACTAATAAAAATCCAATACTAATTAATTGAAATCTAATTTCTAATTTATTTTTAATTGATGAAAAAAATGCAAATAAAGCTAATATTATAAAACCTGAATTTGATAATGTATTCATTAATTCTGCAATATATGGTGAAATAACATAATTTTCTTCACACCAATCAATTGTTGAAGTTACTTTATTCCAATAACCTGAATCTGGTACATCACCATATGGGAAAGAAAACGGTAGAGACATTATTAGCAGATTAGTTAGCAAATTGTTTAAATGAGTTGTACTGTAAGTAAGTAAAGATGAGTAGATGAATAAAGGGAAATAGTTAATAGCAAGTTAAATATATATGTGTCAATTTTAATTTTTAGTTATTTAAATCAAGAGATTAAAGTTTAATTTGATATTTTTGCTAGAACATTAATTTTAATTATTTTTATTTTTTTATTGTGGGATTCGGAAGAGATGGCAAACGTCATTGTTAAAATTCACTCTTAATAAATGTTAACTCCGAAGAAATTAAACAACGGCCGAGTTAATACCGAACTACAACCGAATACCGAACTGCCGAATTATCACCGAATTAAATCCGAGATTTCATTCCTAAAAAGGAAAACTTCCCAAAATGGATAAAATTTCAAAACGCGAAAAACGCCAAAAATTAGACTTCCTAATTAAGTAATAATTTTGTACAATTTGGGAAATATTAAAATTTTTAATTCTATAATTGTTCTTTATTTATTAAAGATTCATTATCCTTTTTTGTCTCTTGTCTTTTAAATAAACTTTTTCATATAACAAATTATCAACAAATATAACTTTTTAAACATCTAATTATAGAAATTATCATTCAACCAAGTTCTTAAATAACACGTCTTCCAATTTTATATAAAGAAGATTAAACATCCCCCTTTTACAAGCATCAAAAGCATACTGCATTTTATATAAAACATAGCATTCATCCAAGCATTAAGCCTTTAATAATGTCAACAACTTCAGAACAAATAATAGCTGAACAAATTTTAAAAAGAGCTGAATTAACAAGATTAACTCATAAATTAAAGAATAAATTATCAAAAGTTACAAAACCTAAAACTTTTAATTCAAATAATAGTTATGGTTCAAATAGATCTGATTCAAGTCATGCAGTTTTCAGAATTTCAAATAATCAACAACAACAACATTATGATGGTTTAACTTTTTCACCATCAAGAGTTTCATTAAATTCAAATAAAATAAAATCAAATTATACAACAAATTCAAATTCAAGAAAACATAATAAAACTACAATGAATTTATTACCATCATCACCAATATTAATGGTTCCAAGAACTCCTCCACCACCACAACATAATAGTAATCATTTACATCCATCATCTGCATCATCAATTAATGGTTCAATTATGAGTTCATCAATGAATTTAAATGGTAATTTAAATAATTCTTCGGCACCATCATCAATAACATCATCATCAATAACATCATCATCAACAAGATTTTTAAATCCTGAATCATCAAAAATTTTGCAAACTCCATCAAGATCAAATCATAAACATTCAAATAGTGATGAAGGAGCAGATTTATTAATGTATTTAGCAACATCACCATCACCTTATAGATTACCACATTCAAATAATATTATTCATTCATTATCATCAAATACACCAAAACAATCAAATATAAGTTCATTAACTAATAATAATATTACAAATTTAAATAATAATAATTCAAGTGTTACATCAACACCAAAATTAAATTCATTTAATTCAATAATAAATAAAAATAATCCAATGATTAAAATATCAACACCAAATTTTTTAATTAATAATAATAATAATAATAATAAAATTGAAAATTTATTAACACCAACAACAAATTTAACAACAAGATATATTAATCCAAATATTAAAAAGACACCAAGAAATAATTTTAATTTAAATGATTATGTTTTATTTTCACCAAGTCCATCATTTCAATTAAAGAAATAATTTTATGTTTAATGGTTTTTACGTTATTTTTTTGAAAGAAATTATACAAATTATACTTTTATACTTTTTATTTTTACTTCTATACATTTATACTATCTAATTACTCTTTAATGAATATTTTTTTCAATTCTTTTACTTCTCTTCTTTCTAATTACTATTTACTTCTTTCTAATAACTATTTACTTCTTTCTAATTACTTCTTCTACACTTCTACACTTCTTCAATTATTAACTTACTTCTTTACTTCTTATACACTTCTAATTCTTAACTTCTGTTCATATTTCAATTATGGCTGGTGTAACAAAGAGGAATATTTATCTATAGATAAAAGAAAGATAAACAAACAAAACAATTACATCAACAACTCAATTACTACTACAATACTACAATAATAGATATCAATAATGAATACTGTTTATTATGATAGATACTGATAGATGAACTTGTCTGCCTTCAATTTCTTCACTATAATTCTATGTTTACCTTTCACTATGTTAATTACCATAGTTACCGTTGTGACCAGTAAAATCATCCAATAGAAAATTTTTAAGTGAGTAGATTTGGAGAGTTAAGTGTTGAGGTGTTAACTCAGTTACTCAGTTAGCTCAGTCTTAAGTATGTAACTATTACTATCACACTACTACAACTATCATACAACTATTACTATTACTATTACTATACAACTATATATCATACAACTATATAACAATACACGAAACAACACTCCTTCTCTGCCTAAACTCTCTCTGCCTAACTGCTATGTTCCCAGCCTAACCCTTCTACCTAAACTACAACCGCCCCCAGCCTAAACTCTCAAAAAAGGTCTAGACTCTCCCCGCGTGGCCCGACACAATTTCAAAATTTCAAAAAAATAAAAAAAAAAATAAAAAAGAAAACAAATAAAAAAACATAAACAACTTTTCTTCAACAATTTTATTTATTTCTAAGTTACTATCATTCAATTTACACAGATTACAAGTACCTTCTAACAGTTGAACACTCATTCGTTTGTCATTTGCTCAGCTACACACTCTCTTTCTGTCTCCCACACTCCTTCCCCCTGCTCTCCTTAGAAAGAAATAATAACTACTATTACATATCTTGCAGGCTTAAAATTTTTTAAAATATCCAATTCAGTTAAAGTGAAGTTTTTATAAAATTTACTTCTATCATCTTATTAAAAACACACCTTTTTAACTATCAATATAACAAGAATAATGTGGAAAATATCTATACTGTCAATATTAGCTATATCTAAATTATCAAATGCTGCAACTTTTACTTCTTATGGTTGTTATCCATTATCAGAACTTGAAGATTATTTAACTTCAAAAGGTTTATACACTTATCAAACAAGTTCTTATTGTGAATCTGAATGTCAAGGTTATTCTGTAGCTGCTACTTATAACGGTGGTTATTGTTATTGTGGTGATGAAATCCCTTCAGATCTATCAGATAGTGATTCAAGTCAATGTAATGTTGCTTGTTATGGTTATGGTTCTGATACTTGTGGTGGTTCTGATTATTTAAATGTTTATACAAATGGTGAAGAAAAAATAGTAGATGTTGATTCTTCTTCTTCTTCTTCTGCTGTTGATTCTACAACAACTGAAGCTTCTTCAACAACTTCAACTTCAAGTTCAACAAAGATATCAACTACTTCAACTTCAACCACTTCAACTTCATCTAAGGCTACAACTTCATCTTCAACTGATTCTGAAACTTCTTCAACAAAGGCTTCATCTTCTGAAGCTTCATCTTCAAATTCTATTACATCAACTTCTTCTTCATCATCTTCATCAGATTCAGCTTCAGTTTCATTAACAACACAAGTATCTGTAATTACAAGTGTTGTTTCAGCTTCAGATACTGTTGTAACTCAAACTTTAATCGTTACCGCTTCAACTTCTTCTTCATCTTCAACTTCAACTTCAACTTCAGATTCTGAAACAAATTCAAAAAATTCTTCTGCAAAGAGTTCAGGTATAAGTAAAGGTGCTATTGCAGGTATAGTTGTTGGTGTTGTTGTTGGTGTTTTATTATTAGTTGCTTTAGTTTTAATATTCTGTTTCTTTAGAAGAAGAAGAAATGATGATGATGAATCAAATAATGGTGATATTAATGAAAAATCTGATGATACTTTAAATCCAAATAATAATAATAGATATAATAAAACAATGAATGAATTTGGTTTTATACCACCAAATTTAAATATTAATTTTGATAATAAAAGATTTAGTAATGGTTCATTACCTGATGCAAGACATGAAAAAGTTTTAAGAGTTGTTAATCCTGATAATGAATCAACTTTTAATGATGCTACTCTTTATAATGATCAAGATGAATATGATTATTATAATGGTGGTGCTGTACCAGATATGGATATAAATGATGAAGATATTGAAGATGATGATTCAAGTGAAAGTAATGAACATACAAGTGATAATAATAATTCAACTTCATCAGATTCTGATTCTGATAGTTATGATGATGCAGATGATGGATTTGAAAAATTTAGAAAAGAATTTATCAATAATAATTCATAAATCATCATTTACAAACAAATATCTAAAAGTTTCTTTCATTGCATTTTATTCAACATTTTTTAAACTCATACATCATTAAATTTATTTTTCTATATCAATCATGATTCATAATTCAAATAAACTTCAAATAACCATAATTTAAGATACCCCATTTTGTTTTTTATTATATTATGAAATCCATTTTATATTTTTTGCTCATTTTCAAATCATCTCAATCTATTGTTAATTTAATGTCTTTTATTCATTTTTAATACCCACATTTTTTTACATCACTTTTCTCTTTCATATTCAAAATCACGATTTTGTCTGTGTGTCTTTTTTTTTTTTTTTAACTTACCATTTATTAAATCCCTTTTTTGCTATATGTGTTTTTGCCTTTATATTGTGTCTTTTAATATTAAAAATTACGTTTTTTTACATTTATTATTAGTAGTTCATTAAATTCATTATTATTAATTATTTAGAATATAAAAATGGATTAAATCCAGAATATAAAATTTTAAAATATTCTTCTTCAATATCAAAATCAAAATTTTCTGGTTGAACATCATAAAATCCATCTAATTTATCAATTCTATGTAATAAACCAATTTCAAAACCTTTTCTAATATGTGATAAAGTTTCAATTTTTTCTTTATAATCTTTATTCCAAATTAAATTAAAACCCCATGAATTTGGTGATAATTTTAAATCATCTTTTGAATCAAAATCATAAATTTTAACTAAATTAATTAACCATTTATAAGTTAATCTTTGATCAATATTACTAATAAATTTTGTTTCTTTAAATGGATGAACAAATAAAATTAATTCAATTAATCTATAAACCATTCCTGAACCTCTTGTTAATAAATGTTCATAACCTAAAGTTTCTAAATATTCCATACCATGTAATACAATAGTTAATCTTTCATCTTTTGGTTTTAAATCATTCATAATTAAAATATCCATTAATAAATGAATTGATGCTTTTAACATATTTTGAACAATATACCAAATTCTATGAAATGGTAATGGTAATTCAGTTATAAATTGTCGTACTGTTAAAATTGAATATTTTGTACAAACATTTCTATAATCAAGCCATTCATTTGGTGTTAAATATTGTGCTATTGATCTATTTGTTGATGCAATTTCATGATAAATTATATTTAATAATAAATATCTCTCTAATGAATGATTTCTTTCATTAAATCCAATATCAAATCTATGAATTGCTGCATTTGTAAATGCAACTGCTAAATCTGATAATAATTCTTCAAATTTTGAATTTGTTTCTTTTAATGTTTCAAATGATCTTAGTGATGAATTACTAATTCTCTTTATATCAGAAATTATAATCATATAATGTTGAAATGTTGTATCTAACCAATGAATTCTATTTGGTGCATATCCAATAAAAAAATCTTCATTATGATCTTTATAAATATTTAAAGGTGATGTTGAAGGTTTTGCAGTATTAAAACTTGATGATTTAATTAAACTTCTTCTTTTATAAATTTCAAATGAATCTAAAACATAAAGTGCCCACCATAATCTTCTACCTAATTCAATAGTTAATGGATCAATATTTAAATTTATTTCTGGATTTTCTAAATCATCTAAAGAAATTTTTCTTGCCATTAATATATAAACATCTAATAATGAATGTAATGTAGTAATATTACCATAACCATGTAATGTATAATCTAAAATTATAAATGCTTGAATAAATTTAATATTGGGTATTTCTAAAAAATTTCCTTTATTCATACATTCAATTGCAGCTGAACCAAATGCATGAGCACATTCAATTCTTGAAAATGGTGACATCTTAATTACAGAAGGATTATCATCAGCAACGGTATAAAATCCAACGGCTAATAATGAAAATAATAATGAAAACCAAGCCATTCTTTCATTGTATAATCTATCATATAAAAGTGATTTGGGATATTTTTCTGAATCAAAAGCTGAAATATTTGAATTGTTATTAAAATAAAGTGTTAATTCAACTAAAAATAAATCTTGAACAACAACATTTTGTAAATTTAAAATATTTTCAAATGTCCAAGCAATTATTTCAAAACAACTACTTTGATCAATTAATTTTATAATTTCAATATATTTATCTTCAAATCTTGACCAACTACCAGTTGAAAAAATTCTTCTTGTATAACTATTTGTATCTTTATTCCATGAACTTTGACTCTTTATAAATGGATTTAATTTTGAATCTAATTTTGACCAATCTTTTGGATCCCAAAGATATGGATTTCCTAATAATTCATAACCTTCAACAGGTTTTGAAATAAAATTTGTTGTTAAAACTTTTTCAATTGGTTGATTAATACCACTATAAACATAATCACTAAATTTTGAATTTTTTAATTTCTCAATTTCCATTTGTAATGATTCAATTTTTCTATTAGAATCATTAAGAGCATTAGATAATTTAAGATTTGTATCTTGTAATATTGATAAATCTCTACCAGATTTTGAATTTGCTGTAACTAAAACAATTTCTGGTCCACAAGTTTCACTAACACCTCTCTTTATACAATTTGAGCAAGGTACTTGTTTATCACACCTAACTTTTCTTTTAGAACAAGCATAACAAGCTCTAGGAGCTCTCTGAGACAGCCTCAACTTCTTAACCTCCATCTCTGTCTTTCCCATTACTCTATTAACTCTCTTATCGCAATACTCCAGGAACAATTTGTGTGGGAATATTCAATTTTTCTTGTTTTGATTAATATTTTGATATTATTACGTGTCGCCCGATCTTTGACAATATGGCTACACGGGTCGGTTTTTAAATCCGGGTGATGAATTTGGTCGGAATTCAAACTAAAAAAAAATAATTGTCGAAAAGTGAAAAATTGAAGAGAAATCTAGCATTATTATCAACAACAGAGAACAGAACACAACATGTCTTTCTTAACCGTTGCTGGTAAACGTTTCCAGGTCGATTACCAAAGATATAATGCTAGAATTCTAAAAGGTATAAGTGAAAGAATCAAGAAAACTCAACCAGAATTTATGAAATCAGATTTACCAATTGATTTAAAAGAAAAAGAACAAATTTATTCAGATGTTACAAAATTAAAATATTTAGTAGGTGATAGAGTTGTTTTAATTAATGGTAAACATAAAGGTAATATCTGTGTCATTTCAAATCATGTTGAAGGTCATGGTTATGTTTTAGATGAAAATGGACCAACTAAAGATGTTGCAATTCCAAAACAATTATGGTTAAAAAATCAATCTTCTCATATAATTACATACCCAGTTCCAGTTTCTATAGATGATATTAGATTAGTTGCTGATATTGATGGTGAAGATGGTGTTACAAAAACTGTCGCTATTGAAAAAGTAGAATTTGGTAATTTATATTATGATCATGATTATAAAAAAATGATGCCATTAAGAACAGTACATGGTCAAAAAAATTTAGTTATTCCATGGCCAAAACCAAAACCAGTTGAAGATGGTGATTTATCAACTTCTCCAGATGAAGTTTCTGAACAAACATATTTCCCAGAATCTATACTAATAAGTCCAATTCCATATGGTGCTATTTCAACAATTAGAAATATTCATAGTAAATATAAGAAATTTAAATTATCTAAATCACAAGCTGCAAGATTATCACAACCTGAACCATTACAACCACCAAAGATTACTGAATTAATACAAAAGATGAATGAATATAAATTAGAAAAATTAGGTACTCTAACACCACCAACAGATGTTATAACAGATGAAATGAAGGCTCATATTGGTAAAAAAGTTAAAGCTTATCTTGAAGAAAAGGCTAAGAATCCTGAAGTTATTTATGAACCAAGATTTGAATTGGCAATTCCACAAAAACCATATGAGAAATATAGCTTGGAATTACATGATAAATTGAAATCTATTAAAGAACCTAAATTCAAGAAGATGCCAAAGAACATGAAGATAAAGAAGAGACATTTATTAAGAAATGCAAGAAGAGAATCAATCCTTGCCTCTTTCAGAGCTGCTAGAAATCCACCAACTCCTGAAGATTTAGCATAAACTTGTTAATATTTTCAGTATTTATGAATAAGTTTAGAAAAAAAGAAAATTAATGAAAATGTTATGTATATAGGTTAATGATTTTAAATTTTCTTTTCTTCTTATATATTGAAAAATTATCAAATAATATTACATTAGAAATTATCAATATTCTTGTAGTATTTACGTTATTATAAGAATTATAAAGGGATATGCATTAATAAAAAAGAGTGTAACAAATTATGAAGTTTATTTATTTTTAAAAAAATTTATAGAATATTAATTGTTCATAACTTTTCATATTCTAATTTACCTTCTAATTTCTTAACTTCTGCTACCTTTCTAACAGCTTTTAGTAAATCATTTTGTAAAATATAATCTCTATCAGCTCTAATTGCAAAGAAACCAGCTTCTGTTACAACATTACGTATATCAGCACCATTAAATCCATCACTCATCTTTACTAAAGCTTCAAAATCAAATTCACCTTGTTTTGATATTTTTGATGTATGAATTTTGAAAACTTCTAATCTACCTGTTTCATTTGGTAAAGGTATTTCAATTTTTCTATCTAATCTACCAGCTCTTAATAAAGCAGGATCTAATGTATCAGGTCTATTAGTAGCCATAATAACTTTAGTTTGTCCTAAATAATCAAAACCATCCATTTGATTTAATAATTCCATTAAAGTTCTTTGGATTTCACGATCTGCTGAAGTACCTTCACTAAAACGACGACCACCAATGGCATCAATTTCATCCATAAATATAATACAAGGTTCATGTTCTTTAGCATAACTAAACATTTCTCTAACCAATCTAGCTGATTCGCCAATATATTTATCAACAATGGCAGAAGCAGGACTGAAAATGAAATTAGCACCAATTGTTGCAGCAACAGCTTTAGCTAATAATGTTTTACCAGTACCTGGTGGACCATATAATAAGACACCTTTTGGTGGTTTAATACCTACTCTTTGGAATAATTCTGGATTCTTTAATGGTAATTCAATAACTTCTCTTAATTCTCTAATTTGTTCATTTAAACCACCAACAGTACCAAAGGAAACTTCATCAGGTTTAAATGTTGTCATATTATAAACTAAAGGATCAACTTCTCTTGGTAAGATTCTCATAATTGTTAAAGTTGTCATATCTAATGCTACTCTAACACCTTGTTTTAGTTTTTCTCTTTTAATTGAATTTCTACAATTAACAATATATCTTGGACCTGAACTTGCTTTAACAATAAATCTTTCTTCATCTAATTGTTTTAAAACTTCACCAACTACTTGACCAATACTTTGTAATGCTTTAATATCTTCTTCTGTCTTTTCATATGATTTCTCTAGATCCCGTATAGAAAGTCTTAATTCCTTCAAACGAGAATCCCAATCTCTATGTTCTAATAATTTATCTTTAAATTTTAATAATGCTCTTTCTCTTGCTGGATCAGTATTAGTTGGAGCAGCTTCAGTTGGTACTGAAGTATCAGCATTTAAAGCTTGTAAAAGGGGATCGTTTTCTTCACTCATATTTCTGTATTATGTCTAGCTAGATAGTCTCACTTGATATATGATTTCTACTAGTCAATTGAATCTATTAAGAATTAAAGAGTAGAAACCTTTATTTATTTATTTGCCACTTGAATTTAAATTTCGACAAATCTAAGTAAAATTAATTCCGAGGTCAATAATCGATTTTTACATAGTTAAGTAATTTCGAATTCCGGTTTGACTACCCTGACCATTAGTTGTTGGTAAAAAAAATTATTACTATACAAAAGACTCATTCATCGAACACGATCTTGATTTGTAAAAGGTCGACATTGGTGTTATTAGATAATGGAATTTCATGCTGTTATTTGTTGTGGTAAAGGTGCCAACTTGAGTCCTTTCTCCATGGTCAAGGAAACTGGTATTCCAAAAGCTGTTATGCCTATTGGAAACAAACCAATGATAGAATATGTTTTAGAATGGTGTGATGAAGCTCCATTTAGAGCTGTCACTGTTGCTTGTGATTCAATCAGTTCAGTAGAATTAACTGTTTTAATAGAGGAATATAAAAAGAAGAGAGATAAATCCATTAACTGTCCTATAAATATAATAAAATTTGATGGAGATCATACAGGTGAAATTTTGTCACAATTTATTGATAATAGTCATAGTTTATTATTCTTACCTTGTGATTTTATAACTAATTTACCACCACAAGTCCTTATTGAAGAATATAGAAATAGAAATGATGGTGATATGGCTATGTCAATTCATTATTTAAATCAATTTGAAAGTATTGATAAAAAGAATTTAACTAATTATTATACAATTTATTCAAAAGAAGATCAACATTTATTAGATATTTATTCAAAAGATTCAGTGGAATTAACAAAATTCTTAGAAGTTAGAACACAAATGGTATGGAGATACCCAAATACTAATGTCTCTACAAAATTATTAGATTCTTTTATCTATTTCTTTTCACCAAATTCATTAAGTATAATTAAAGAAGAAGTTCCAGATTATAAACAAAAATCAATGACTAAAATACTGAGAGATCTAGCTCGTCGTTCATGGAAACATTCTGAAGCTAAAGAAACTATTGCATTCTTAGTCTTACCTGAACAATGTACATTTATTAGAGCTGATAATAATCCTGCATATATGGAAGCCAATCGTTATATGATGAAACTTAAGGCTAAACAAGAACAACAACCTACACAAGCTAAAGAAAAAGGTGCTGCAACTATTGGTGCTGATTCTGTTGTTGGTGAAAATACAAACTTAGGTGAACGTACAAGTGTTAAGAAAACTGTTGTTGGTAAGAATTGTAATATTGGTAAACGTTGTCGTTTAACTGGTTGTGTTATTCTAAATGATGTTACTTTAGAAGATGATATTGTTTTAGAAAATTGTATCATTGGTAGAAATGCTTTAATTCAATCAAAGGCCAGATTAACAAATTGTAATATTGAAGGTAGTTACACAGTTTCAAAAGGTTCTGCTATTAAAGGTGAAACTTTAACTAATATTTTTATTGAAGGACAACAATTTGAAGATTCATCTTCTGAAGATTCAGATTCCGAAGGATATGATAGTTATGATGAAGATCTTGATGATGAATTTGAAGATGATGGATTATTCGCTAGAGATTAAAATTATTTCTATAATAAATGCATATAATTTAATATTAACCCTAGATCCTAACAATATTTTTTATCTTAAAATATTATAATAATGTAGCACTAACTTTATTTAGTATTATAACTAGAAATTATTAAACAACTACAATATTTTTAATTTAAAATGCAACTTATATGTGTAATCCTAAATAACTATTCAAAGTTATAAAACTCTATCGACAAAAAATATTAAATAAAAAACACATAATTAAAAGAAAATCACAGAATAAAACTCTATATAGCAAAAAAATAAAAGTGTGAGAATGTCAAATGATTTCTTAATAGGAGACCGTTACTTTGACTTATTCAATATTAGTCATCAGGATACCTGGTTGACCTGGAACAGCAGAATCAATAATCTTACCAGTTAAAGTAATTGGAACTTCTTCACCAGTGAAAATATTCTTACCAACCTTAGCACCATTTTGGAATGAAATAGCTTCTAATTCAGTAACTTTGGCAATTGAAGCAGCCTTCTTAATGTTTTCAACAGCTAATCTAATAGTTTCTAATTCATCAAAGTTTAATTCTCTGTTAAAAACAATTTCTGGAGATTCTTTTGTTAAACGTTGTTTCAAGTTAGAGATAAATGGCATAGCACGCTTCATATCTTTACCAACTTTATCTTTAATAACCTTATTGTCATTTAATGATTGTTTTTCAAATAAGTCACGAACTAATTCAATGTAAGCATTTTGCCATTCTGGGAATGATTCAGAAACAAAGATTGTTAATTTAACTGGTTTTGAACCATCAATATCAGAGGTTTTACCCTTCTTCTTCTTCAACAGAGCACCTTCAGTTTCTCTGATAGCTCTTGTTAAGTAACGAATATATTCTAATGATTCAGAAACCTTGATATCAACAGGTTTGTTGGCTCTTGGGAAAGCAGCATTTTGAACAGATATTTTGTTACCTAAAACTTCACGGTAGATATATTCAGAGAAATGTGGAGCAACTGGAGCTAATAATAAAGCTTGAGTTTCAATATATCTTAAAACTAAATCTTTGTGCATAACATCAGAAGAATCACGGTAGTAATCTCTAGCAGTTTGGTAATCGAATAAACCATATTTAAGAGCAGCTTTGTAGTTAGTTAAATCATATTGTTTGTAAGTTTCTTCAATTAATTCGTTTAATTCATTTTCAAAAGCAGTATCAAAGAAGTTAAATTCACCAGTTCTTAATGAATCAACATTCTTTAAGATTTCTTCAGACCATTCCTTTAAGGTGGTTAATCTTAAAATAGCAGCATTAGCACTTGATTCTTCGAAGTTAGCATCTTCAACACTATCACCAGCATCAGCTAAAGCAATTCTTGAAGCATCAGCACCGAATTTTTCAACAATTTGACTTAAAGTCATGAAGTTACCAGTGGATTTTGACATCTTGTTATTGTTTAATAATAAATGACCATTGGCTCTGATACCCTTTGGCCAGAATTTCTTTGGGAATAAAGCAGTATGGGTATAGATGAAGAAAGTTAAATGGTTTGGAATTAAATCTTTACCTGAAATTGAGACATCTAATGGGTAGAAATATTCAAATTCTCTTCTTAAAGTTTGTAAGACATCAATTGGGATATCTGATTGAACATCATCACGACGAGTAAAAATATAATCAAAGACTTCATAAGTTAATTGTTCTGGTTTGATATGGAATTTACCTTCAACCTTACCGTAGAAATCAGTATGTAATAAATGAGAAATGGTATAGTAAGCTTGGTAAACAGTAGAATCTGATAATGATTCAACTAAGTATTTTTCATCCCATGGTAATTTGGTACCTAAACCATAAGTACGACAAACAGCCCAGTTCTTTAACCAATCTAAGACACCTTCAAAAGCATTTCTGGTTTCTGGAGTGAAAGTTTGCATAGAAGCTAAACATTCTAAAGCTTGAGATTTCCATGATTCTTCACCGTAATCAACATACCATTGGTCTTCTAAGGAAACAATACATGAATCACCAGATCTTGAAATAACTGGAGATTCTGGTTCATTATAAGTGAAAGCATCACCTGAAGCAACTAAATCAGCTTTAACCTTTGGTTTAGCAACTTCAACCTTTTCACCCTTATATTTACCATATGATAAAGTACCGTTATAGTAACCTTCTTTGTAGGCAGCTTCTTTGGCTTTAGCTAATTGAATAGCATCCTTTGGTGATTGAATCTTTAATTCTTTACATAAGTATTCAGCACAAGAATCACCATATTTATCAGTGTGGATGATTGGGAAAGCTTCTTTAACCCATGAGGCATCAATACCATAGTATTCTGGTTTGTTTTGTAAATCTTTAGTGGTGATGAAATCATCTGGGGAATCAGATGGAACACAAGTAACAACACCAGTACCTTTAGTAGCTAAAACAGTTTCCATTGGTAAAACTCTTAATTCTTCATAAACTGATAATGGAGCTTTGATCTTTGAACCAATTAATGATTTACCATTAACAGTCTTGGTAGCAGCGTATTGACCACGAGTTGGAGTAATTTTTTGGTAAGACATGTTCTTGTAAGCTCTTTCAGTAGTAATGAAATATTCGTTACCATTGTCAAAGATACCATAATCAATCTTTGGTGAAACAAAACAACAAGTTTGACCATACATAGTTTCTGGTCTTAAAGTAGCTGCAACTAAGAAAACTGGTTTTGAAGCATCTAAACCTTCAGCAACTGATGGATCAGCAAATTCAGTAATTCTAATCTTAATACCAGTGTATTCTTGTGGAGTAACACCTTCACCAGATTGTCTATCATGATCCATACAAGCTTGGCCATCCTTTTCGGAGTAAATAGTATATCTTTCACCGAATTTAATTTTACCAATTTCTTTTAATCTAGTAACTTGCCATTTAACAAAGGCATCATAGTAAGGATTAACATCAGTGGTAATCATAGAACGACGCCAATCAATACGAGCACCAAAAGAGTTACAATCTTGTTCACAGAATGGTGGGAAATAATCTAACCAATAGTTTGGATCAGCAAAATTGATAACTTCTTCACGAGGAATACCTAATTGTAACATAATTTCAAATTGGAATTTACCACGACCTTGTTTAGCAACAGCTTTTGATTTTTTAGCTTTGAATTTTGAAACATCTTCTGATTTAGCTTGTTCCTTTGGTTTTTCTGGTTCTTGTTCTTCATCATCAGCTGGAGCACCTAAATAATCATTACCAAATTGTTCAGCTTCTCTGGTTAATTTATCAGCACAAGCACGAATTGGCATACCAGTACAATGAAAACCTAATGGGAAAAGAGCTCTCTTACCTCTCATACGTTCAAAACCAATAGAGTATTCAACTTTTGATAAAGTGAAACAATGACCAGCATGTAAAACACCATTCATATATGGGTAGGCCATTGAACTCATGAATTTTGGATATTTTTCATGTAAGACTTCACTGTCAACTCCAAATGGTTCTTCTTCTAAAGTTGGAGCATCTAATTCAAAAACTTTTTCATCAGCCCAAACTTTTTGATATTTCTTTTCAATAGAGATTAAAGTATCTCTACGAGCAGTCTAAATAAAACGATGGATCATGTTAGTAAATCATGTTCTGTGTTGAAGCTAAAGTCTATAACCAAAGTGACTAATTTTGTTCTGTTTGCCACGAAAGAAAGAACGAAAAAAAGATCAAGAACGAATCACCTGTTATATCCAATAGAAGAAGAAAGTACTTACGTTCTCAAGAACAATAGTCTTTGGTTCAGCCATCTTGAGTACTTGAGTATTATTTAAAGTATTCAAACAAGACAACAATAGCAAATTATAGAAACTGAATTATAACTTTTCTGAAAGAGAAAAGAGTCGATTCTTTGAGATGTGTTTTTTTTTATTGGATTTTTGGAAAATTTTGGACTAAAGTCACGTGAAAATTTCAACTAAACATCTCATTTGAGAAGTTTCAAATTACAAGTGCTGTTCTGTTACATTTGGGAGGTCTATTAGAACATTAGGGTTCATTTATTATATACAGATATATAGATATGGCTTACCGTTAAGCAAAATTATACTTTAACATGTACGTTTGGTGCAATTTTTTTTAGTATTCACTCTTCTAAATATTTAGAGATTTCATTATCATAGACATTTAATAATAGTAGATTTAATCTTTCTTTTCACCTTCAGCTGGTTCTTCTTGACTCTTAACATGACTTTCTAAACTCAAAGCTAAGTATTGAGGAGCAGCTTGTAAAGTTTGGACTAAACCAGCACCACTTAATACAGTCAATAAACCTGCTAATTGGCTGTGTAAATCTGCTAAGCTTGGTAATTCCTTGAATTGATCAATCTTATCAACGGAGTATAATTCTTTGTTAATTCTACCACCAACAACGAATAACTTTTCATTTGCTGGTTTGATTATTTTTAAGACTTGCTTTAATACTGCTGGATCAGTATCTTTAATTGAAAGTATAGCAGTTGGACCTGTTAATAAGTTATCAAATTCAGATGTATTACGTAAGTTTCTTTCATATGAATCAATTGTGAATGGATTATCTTCCTTTTCTGTTCTGAAGTATGCTTTTAATAGTTTAGTACTAACAACTCTAAGTTCACCACCAGCAGCTTTAATACTTAATTGATAATTTCTTGCTTCAACTGAGGAAAGATTATTTTGATGTAAAAACAACACAACTGATGACTCTTTAAATATATTTCTATATTGGTGTAATCTATAAGTATTCTTACTTAGATTTGGTTTAACTAAAGTGGTCTTTTTATCTATATTTTTTAATGAAGCAACTTCTGGATATCTGATAGCTTTACCCTTATAGTGGGCATATGTGGAATAAAAATGTGTTTGTAAAGGTATAGAGCATTTATATGTACATGATGCTGTTCTTAGAGAAGTGGATAAAAACATATTGATAGTGATTTGTTAAACTTTCAATCTGTTGGTATTTCATTAGATCTTTTCACTATTTGAAAAAATTTATATTTTTCGACATTCTTCAAAAAAACTCGAAATCCGACTTTTAAAAAAACCGGAATTCAAACCGCAGAGAAAAAAAAAAAAAAAAAAACATAAATATAAACAAGAAACAGTAAACATCAAAATACCTTTATCAAGAAAGAAACAACAACACTACAATTTGAAGTCAGGATGTCCTATTCTCCTGCAAAATCACCGGCTAGTGTCATGTCCTCTGAGACTTCTCCTACGAGGTACTCCAAAGCAACACACCTTACAGAATTCTTCCCCTATTTAAACGGTGCTCCTGTACTACAACAACAACAACCATCATTTTCAATACATTCAACTAGTAATATCAACATTAGCAGTAATCAAAGTATAAGAGGTAAAGTTCCACATAGACAACCATCTTTCAGTAGTGCAATGCATTCATTGAATTCATACAACTCATTTGCACCATCTACTCTAGATTTACAAACATTGGTGACAAAGACAGATATTAAACAAACAAGAGAAAGTTTTAATGAAATTTTAAAGACTGCTGAAGAATATAGACAAGCTTTATTAAAAGTTAGTGATGCAGCTAGTAATTTTGCAATGGCTTTAGAAAATGGTGCTAAATGTAAAGGTGCAGGTACTGCAGCTGATGGTTTATTATCAACAAGTGGACTTTATTTTTTGGTTGCTAATCATCAACAAATTTTAGCTCATAGTATTCAAGAATCATTTGAAAAACCAATTAAAAAAGAAATTGAGGTATTTTCAAGTAAAATTGATGAAAATGATGATTATTTTAGAGATAAAATAAAAGATAAAATTCTTGAATTAAAGAGACAAGAAAGAGAACAAATGAGAATATCAAAATCAAAATCAAGAAATTTATTAACTTATAAATCAAATCTTTTAAAATTAACTTCAAATATTGATGAAATTGATAGAGTTAAACATGATTATTATCAAAGTACTTTTGATCTTGTTCAAGATACATCAAATGTTTTCTTAAATAATTTAGGTTCAATTGTAAGAGCACAAGTTGAAATTTCTGAAGGTATTGCAAGAAAAGGTTGGTCAGGTGGAGGACTTGATGACTTAATATCAAAATGTCCTGATCCTTTCTTAGGTCAAGATGATTATAACAATAATAATCATGAAGATGATGATGATGATGAACAAGAAGAAAATTTAACATTACAAGAAGAATTAAATAGTAATACAACTGTGAATCATCATTCAGATAGTTTATTAAAACAAGATTCTAATGGTGACAATAATATTAATAATAATTCAGAAGAAATTCAACAAGATACTACTAATGATACCATAGAATCAAATGATCCAAAATCATATGAATCAACAAATAAAATTTTAAAATCTGATGGAAATGGTATTTCATTTCAATCTTTCAATACAAAAATTGCAGATCCGGTAATATCATATTCAAATTCAAATTCAAATTCGAGATCAGGTAGTATAAAAGATGATGAAGAAGAAAATCAAATACCTAATTCATTAAAAGATACAAGTACACCATTTATTACAGCACAGAAACCACATACACCAAACAATAATACATTAACTAGTATGGCAGATTCAGTTGATGATAATTCCTTTTCATTACCATTACCTGGAATGAGTAGAGGTAGTAAACAAGATGGTGAAGCAGATGTTACTATCGATAATGATAAAGATGAAAATCATGAAGAAGAAGATAGTTTGAAATATGGGAAGTTTAAAGATATATTACCAAAAGAATCACAACTTTTCCATTCTGAATGGAATGATCATCATCATCAAGAAGATTAAAACATTTACATTATTTTTTAATTTATTCTTAATTTATGGACATCTATGAAATTACACTTCTTTTTTTATTATTCTGGTTATTTATTTGTTTTTCTCTCTTTAAAGTTTTATAATTTTGTGATTAATGTGACAATCTCAGTTCTTCGTTTTGTTTAATAATATTTCAGTTCAATTTTATTTGTATTTCTTTTTCATTTTATATATTATATTATATAACTTTTTAATAAACTACAGAACATATAATGGGTTATAATTTTATAAATATTTGATTTAATCATAAAGTAAAATTTTAATTAATATAAAGATTAAAATGATAATGTACAAAATATTTAGCTATAAATTCTCCCATGAACAAATAATATTAACAACAATAATAAGAAAAATCTAATGGATCTAAGAAATGAAATTTTGGGGATAATGAATAAATATTAGAAAAAGAAAGATAGGGAAGAAAAAACAATGAGAGCAACAAAAACAATAGAGAGTTCAATTCAATTTATTTTATATTTATATTTTTATTTTTAATTATCAGTACATATACTAATAAATTCTTTTTCATTAATTTCACCATCATTATCTAAATCAAATTCATCAATCATAGCTCTTAATTCTTCATCTGTTAAATTTTCACCTAATTCTTTACTAACTCTTCTTAAATCTCTTAAACTAATTTTACCTTTCCCATCTTCATCAAATAATTTAAAAGCTCTCTTTATTTCTTCTAATGGATCTCTATTAATAATTAAACCAGCCATATGAGTATAAAAATCATCATAATGAATTAAACCTCTATCATCAGTATCATATTCTTGAATCAAATCTAGGACTTCTTGTTTTGTCATTTCAAAACCTAGAGCCTTAATTGCAACTTTCAATTCATGATAATCAAGATAACCATCATTATTCATATCAAATAGATTAAATGCTTCTCTAATCTCTTGCTTTTGTTCTTCAAGAAGTTCCTTCTTTAACGCTGTGTTATTTCTTCTAGACATTGTGATATATTATGTGTGTGAAATGGATGTGGAGTTTTTTGGAATTTATGAAATGTTCCTTGTAGATTCTCAATAGTATAATTTCCTCTTGAATCTTGAATTTAAATAGAGATCAACTTTATTAGTTTTCTTTATTTGATTTTGTAAAAGAATAAATTTTTGACGTGTTTTTGTAAAAATAAAAAAAAAATTATCGCGTTTTTTTTTTGAGATATTCAAACAAAATTTAAAAATTCATCAAATTTTTTGTATGAATATAGTAGAATATAATGAAAGTTTCGTGGTGAGAATAACAATTATAAACCATTAATATATTTAAAATCAAATATAATTTAAATTCCAAATTCATTTTTTCAATTGTAAATAAAAAAATACCTAGGTCAAAAATTTGAAAAATCACGTGAAAATTACATACAAAAAATATAATAAATAACTTTTTATATATTTTTAATTGTTCATTCTATTTAACTAGCTACTCTAGTGTTTACTACATGTAGATTACCAACATACCCTGGTCCTGGGAATCTGTCTATCGATATAACATCATTGTTGTTATAAAGTGGTGGAGATGAAATTGGAGTTGGAGGTTTTCTAACAGGTAAAGCTCTTTGCTTTCTTGTAAACATTGATTCATTAAAATTATTGTTATTTCTTTGTTGATTAATATCATTCTTTGGTGGTATGGGTGGACCAAGTTGTGGTGATCCAGCTAATTTAGCTCTTGAATCATAATAACCTTGTTTTGGTTTAACATAACGAACATCATGTTTTGGTAAAACTGGTGGTAATTTTGGATCTTGAACTTGAAATCTCTTTGGAGTAGTATTTGTATTAGATATTGTTGCATTATCTGTACCATCACTATAATTTCTTAATATTCTAATTGAATCTCTTGGATGTAATTTTGTTGGACTTGAACTAATTGGTAAATCTTCATCAATTTGATTATCATCATCAAAAGAATATGAACTTGAACTATTTGAACTTGTATCTGAAATTATATCATGAGCTTCAGGTGATGAATGATTACTTGTAACAGAATATTTAGCTTCATGATATTGTGGACTTGTTTGAATTGGTTTAATAAAAGGAGAATTTTCTTCATAAATTTGAATTATACTTGTGTAAATACTCTTATTTCTTTGCATATCAGCAGTAACACTATTTTCTGAAATACTTCTTTTACTTTGATGATATGAATTGTTCTTATTCGTTATTTCATGTCTCTTTCTATTCTTTGAATGTTGTAAACTTGGAGGTAAATCTGGTAAATCAATTGGTGAAGCTAATTTATTCTTTTTATCATAAATAACACCATCAATATTTCTTGAACCTGAATTTAAACCAAAGAAATCATCTTTTATTCTAGGTGGAGGAGCAAGAGTTTTTGGTGCTTTTGGTTCTTCTTCAATAATTGGTGTAACTAAATCAAAAATAGCACTACTAACGACTCTTCTTCTTGGATTTTTAGTACCTCTATGTAGTGTACGAGCTCTAATTGGAACTTCTTCTTTTAGAGTAAATGACTAAAATTAAAGTTTTGTTGTTAGTAATCTATTATTAAAATATTATAATATATCAAATGAATTTACATACTTTACCTTTAAAATTAATCTCAGGGATATTTAATGGAGTCTCTTGATCAATCAAACCTAAATCATTTTCAGTGATTTGATCACCAGTCATAAACTTTCTAATATATCTCATTTCACCTTCTTTTCTTTTATAATCTCAACACAATACCTTAAATATAATGAGATTCCAAAAATATTTTAAAAGAAAGAGACTTGTAAAAGAATTAGTATAATTAAAATAGGATATTGAACTTCTTTTATATAAAATCAAATCTTTATTGTTTCACCTTTGTAAAGAAAAAAACGGTTATCCAGCGAAATGAAAAAAGAACTGGGAATCCTATTTGCCTAAATACTTTGAGTATATAAGATCTAAGTGACAAATAAGGAGGCTTCTAAAGGTTTTAAAGTTAATATTACTTCATTTGGGTGAATAAAATTTCTTCTTCATTGTTCTAGTGGCTGGCTCTTCACACTATTTTTCTAGTTTTGACACAAAAAAATTAAAAGCAAACAACCATCAACCAGCAGATCAAATTGAGATCAATCGTGACTGTTTAAAGTAAGCCCTCGTCAACTAACAGATCGACTTTAGATCACTGGGGTAGATGAGGGTGTACCGGTTCGTCAATCCATTAAGTGTATACTAGTTATTCATCACAAATATCAATAGTCTTTCGACACAAAAAGCGGTCTTTCTAAATTATGGGGATTTTTTTTTTTCTGCCAGCCACCTCAAGAATTTTGGCAGATTTTTCGCGTTTTTTCAGCAAAATCTGGAGACCAGAATTGTAGATTATAGCCCCAAAAATAGATTAAATGGTTGTAGAAATATGTAGTAAATTCCCAGTATCTCCCATATCATTCTATCTATCTAATGAATCTAATATTAAACTGTTTCCATTAAATTTAAAGCACATTTTGGGACTTTTGGCGAACCAATGGGTTACCCGCACATCCGACCACCGTATAGTCTCACAGCAGAAATACACAGAAACACAATTGGCTTGTATGGCGCAGTGGTAGCGCAGCAGATTGCAAATCTGTTGGTCCTTAGTTCGATCCTGAGTGCAAGCTATTGAATCTTTTTTTTGGCTATTTTACCTAATTTTTTTCGATATACTTGATAATTCTGTAATATATATCATATCTACATTGTTCAATTGTTATTTTTACACTCTTCTTCTCGTTTTTTAAGTGTATTTCCAATAAATTTCTATACTAGGATTTTTAAAGAATAAAAAAAAATCTAAAAAATTAATTAAGCGAATTTTAAATTTTATTCTATTAACAAAAAAACAAAGAGATTGATTACAAAATTTATTCAATATTTAACTATATCTATAAGTTTCAGAGTTATATTTGATTAATCTGAACTCATATATTTATTTCTTACTTTGTCTTCAATCCAATTATTCGCCTCATTTCCTTTATTCTGATTTTAAATTAATAACCTGTTTTTGTATCATATGGTGTAACATTTAAAATTGAATAATTGTGAATTAATAACTATATTATAATTAGAATATGCATTGTACATCTAATAATGAAAAGGCAAAAATTGCAGAATCATATAATAAACTTTATTCACAATTCTCTTCTCATGAATTAAAAGATATTGGTAATTATCAAATCATTAAAATGATTGGTGAAGGTTCATTTGGTAAAGTTTATTTAGCTAATCATAAATTAACTCATTCAAAAGTTGTTTTAAAGACTGGTGAGAAAGATGATCCAAATGTTGTTAGAGAAGTATATTATCATAAACAGTTAAGACATCCAAATATAACAAGATTATATGAAGTTATTGTTTCAGAATCAATGGTTTGGATGGTTTTAGAATATTGTCCAGGTAGAGAATTATATGATTATGTTTTACGTTGTGGTAGAATTGAAATTTATGAAGTTAAAAAATTATTTGCACAAATTACAAGTTCAGTTTATTATGCTCATTCATTAAATTGTATTCATAGAGATTTAAAACTTGAAAATATTTTATTAGATAAAAAGAGAAATGCAAAATTATCAGATTTTGGATTTACAAGAGAATGTGATCAAAGAGCTTTATTATCAACTATTTGTGGTACTACTTGTTATATGGCACCTGAATTATTAAATGGTAAAAAATATGATGGTTTTAAAGTTGATGTTTGGTCATTAGGTATTATTCTTTATTCAATGTTATATGGTCAAATGCCATTTGATGAAGATGATGATTTAAAAACAAAATTTAAAATTATTAATGAAGAACCAATTTATAAAAATGATATACCCAATGAAGCAATTCAATTAATTCAAAAATTATTAAATAAAGATCCAAATGAAAGACCATCAAGTGAAGAAATTTTAAATGATCCATTTTTAATTGATTATGGACCAAATTTATTAAATTTAACAACTTCATTAATTAAAGAATTAACAAATAATACAATAAAATATTTTAATACAAAAGTTGAAAAAAATTTATTAAAAAAATTAAAAAGTGCAGGATTTGATATAAATTCTTTACAAAAAAGTGTTATAACAAAAAAATGTGATGCAATGTATGGTATGTGGGAATTATTATTAGAAAAAGAAAAGAAAAAAGAATCTAAAAAATATAAAACAAGATCAAGATCAATGTTAAGATTAACTGCAGAATCAACATCAAGAAGAGTTAGTCAATTTATGGAACCAATTAGTACTCCACAATTATCAAGAATTATAAGTACTTCAAGTTATAAATCAAGAAAAAGTAATAATGAAAATATTGCACAATCTATTCATGACGGTTTAGAACCACAAAATGGTTATACTACTTCTAATAATAATAATCCTGCTAATAATAGATTAGTTAAATCACAAACTAAACAATCATTAAATAATAGTTTATTAACAAATTCTGAAAAGAAGATGAATTTATTTGTTCAAAAATTTATGAATCTTTGGAAAATTAATAAAAAGAATGAACCAAATTATCAAATAAGTGGACCAGTAACAACTTATAAAGGACCAGGAGGATACAATTTTAATAACAATAACACAAGTAATACCAGAAGTAATAGTGGTGGTACAAGTTCAGAGGAAAAGAAAACAAGTGGAATAGCAACACCAAATTCATTAGATGTTCCAATATCTTCAAAGCCACAAGATTTACCAACATCAACAAAATTAACAATTAGAGAACCAACAAAATCACCAATACGACAACCTTCAGAAAAGATTTCATCGTCATCAAGACCTCGTCCTGCTTCTTTAATGTCAACTCATTCAGTTTTATCACAATTAAGTGCATTATCAGATTCTTCAAATGTTTCACAAAATACATCTTATAATTCAGATGCACCATCAAAACCATATAGAAAAGTTGCTTCTGATACTTCATTAAACAGTAGACATAATAGTCTTACAAAGAAATCATTAAATTTAAGTTTAATTTCAAGTAATTCAAGTACATCAGATAGATCATCATTTGATACATCATCAGAAAAGGGAAGTTCAAAATTCATGACTATTAGTAGTTTTAATAATAATAGAGGTAGAAGAGGTGATACAGTTTTCCCATCACAAACATCAGCATCAGCATCTAATGGAAGAAGAAGAAGAAAATCACCATTAGGAATACCAAATTTAAAAAGAAATAAATTTAGAAAGGCAAAAGCTTTTATAATCGAAGAAGAAGAAGATTCAGATATGGAAGAAGCTGAAACTGATTTAGAATTAAATTCAGCAGTTGATCATTCTACTAGAAATAATTCACTTTATGAAGAAGATACTACAAGTAGAGGTAGACAACTGTGAGGTTTAAAACTAAACTTATTGCTCATAATATAAAAAAATATTGTGCATTTCATGATTAATGTTCCCTTTTTCCACTTGCTAATAATACATAATATTCATATTCATAAATTCGTAAAATATCTCATTTCATTCCTTGTAATAATTGACCAATTTCTTCAGGTGATTTATTTGGGAAACTTTCTTTTAAAAATGAACCAAATTGTGCAATTAAATCTAAATCTTCTTTTGTAATATCAGAATTTTCAATATCTCTTTCAAATTCTTTATAATCATATTCACCTTGTTCATCAACATCATCTACTTGATCTTCATCAGAATCATCTGAATCATCAAAGACATTATTTTTATCAGAATCAAAGGCCTCTTTAAATGCATCAGTTAATTCAGCAGCTTGTAATTCAGTTCTTTTTAAAGGATCCATTTCATCTTGTTTTATATTATCTTCATCTTCATTATATCTATCATCATTACTAGTTTTTGTATTAACAGATTTTTCAATTCTATTATATCTTAATAATTCTTTTTGTAAAATATCACCATTTTCTTTAAATTTTTTAATTTCATCATCAGTAACAATTGGAATTTCATTTGAAGATTTTGGTGATAAAAAATGTAATAATAATTGACCTCTACCTTCTGAAGTATTTGGGAAAGCACCTCTATTAATAAACATTCTTAAAATATCCATTGTTGGATCACTTAATTTAATAGTTATTTCAATAAATTTTTCATTTGGATCAAATTTTGTTGTATTTTTATTTTGTGGTCTAAATAAATAATTTTTAATTTCTTTATTATAAAAAGTTGTATTTTTAATAAATAAACCAATTAAACTTCTTGGTAATAAAACATTAAAATCAATTTGTAATTCTAAAGCCTTTTGTGGATATTCTTTTAAAATTTTAATTAAATTTGAAGTTATTAAAGGATCTTTAAATAATTTAAATGAAGCTAAATTTAAAAATTTTATAGCTTCTTTTAATTTTAAACCTCTATTTGGAAAATATTCTTTTGGTATTAAAACAACTTGACCATGATTTATCCAAGTCTTATTTCTTCTTGATGAATTATCATCAATCCAATTATCATTTAAGAATTTTACAACTTTTTCATCTTCTAAAATATAAGTTATCTCAGGTTTAAAATGAATAAATATATCTTCATAAGTCTTTGAAAGTTCAAAAATTATAAATATTACTAAATCTTTATCTTCAAAACAATAATCGAATCTAAGAGTACCAGTAATATGATCATCATCTTCATCATCATTAGTTTCAACTAATTCATATTCAACAGGTTCAGAATTCCAACTATAATATTGAATATATTGTCTAAATCTAATTTCTAAATCTTTATAAACCCTTTTCAACTCTTGTAATCTCTCATTTTTTGGTAGCATTGGATTGATGAAGTATATTTCAAAATCAAGAGTTGATAATTCAGCACTGATTAAAGCATCATGCTTAAATAAATCATTGAAATTCATTCTTAATTTCTTGTTGTTGTTAATTTAATATTTAATAAAATAAAATAAAAATTCGTGTCTCCATTTTTTTATTTTGGCAACAAAAATTTACTAACAACTATTACAACTACTACAATTACTATTACTAACAACCAGTTACAATTACAACTACAACTATCACTGAAGCAATGACTGAACTAAGTCAGAGAGTATGGGACAGTCAGATCAAAGTTGCAATCACGTTAAGTGAAAACGATGGGAATTCACAAAGTGTTGATAAAGAACTTTATCTATACGTTAATAGAAATTCATATTTTCCTTTATATTATAAAAAGATTTTAAAATTTTTTAAACCATTTTTAATAGTACCTAATTGGTATAAATCAAGTGAATGGTGGTTAGAATTTGAAGAAGTTCCAATTAGATGGAATTATCCAATTGGTTTATCATTTGATATTTTAACAGGTTTAGATCCAAATAATAGAAAAGATGATTCAATTTGGAAATTAAAATTACATTATAGAAATTATCCAATTGATTATATTCTACCATTAATAAATTATGAAATTTTAGAAAGATATTGGATGAATCAAATTAAAGAATCTTGTTATATTCAACATGGTTCATCAAAACCTATAATGACTTTATCAAAGAATGATTCATCAAATTTATGGGGGAGTATAACTGAACATAATTTTAAAATTTATTGGTCAATTATACCAAAAATTTTAAAACCTTTAAAAACAATAGATATTAAAAATATTCCAATAAGATTTTATTTACCAGCATCTAATAAAGTTATTGATATTCCAATTGAACCTTATAAAAATTCTAAAGTTAAGACTTTAGGTATAATATTAAATGAAATTTTACCATCATTATTTCCATCAAATCAAACACCAATTATTGCTAAGGCTGTCATTCATGGTATTACATTACCTATGAATTCACCAATAATTGATTTATTTTATGAAATGTTGTTTATTGATGGATTTTTACATATTTCTATAGTGATGATTGTTTAAATATAAGGCATAATACAAAAGCCCCTCTACTCCAAGAAAAGTTTTCTAATTACTTTTTATAAGCTTTGTTTGTTTAATAGTGATGGTTTTGTTTTAAACTTTGATGATGTTGATGACTTGATGACTATTTGAATGAAATAATAATGAACAATATTTTTAATGATTAATTTTACAAGAAAATAAACGTAAATGCAAGTAAAATTATTCTATATTAAATTAGTAAAACTTATTTTGGAACATCAAATACAGCTTGTAACCAAATTCTATACATTTTAATTTGTCTCTTTCTATTAACTAATAATCTTCTATCAGTACCAATTTTATTTTCTAAGAAATAATTTTTATTTGTAAAAATTTCTCTTAATTCTTCTTCTGTAAAGAAATAAACTCTTGTACCATCACCTCTTATATAAAAATTATCATCTAATAATCTATTCTTTTTAAATCTAACTTGTGCTAAATCATATCTACCATAATCTCTTAATAAAATTTGTCCACCAGGTTTCATTAATTTTTTTAAATTCTCCATTGCTTGATTCCATTGATTTGGTGCTAAAGCACTAAAAACGAAAACCATTACAGCAATATCAATTGAATTTGGTTCAATTCCATCAGGTAATTTACCTTCTTCATTTGATAAATCCCAAACTGTTGCATGAGCAAATTTTGAATCAAAATTTTCATTTTCTTTAACTAAATTAACAGCATTTTTACTATAATCAGCACCAATTATTCTTAAATTTGGATTTTTATTTTGTGTTAAAATTGGGAAAAGTGTATTACCAGCACCACAACCAATTTCAAAAATTGAAACTGGTCCATAATCTTCTTTTGTTGCTTCATAAATTGATGGAAATTCAATTTGTAACCATTTTCTATCTTTAAAAAAATTTTCTTTATTATTTTTATAAAAAATATCCCAATAACGAGCTGGATTACTATTATATAAATTTTTATCAAAATCTTTAACTGGATTTTCATATTGTTTTAAAATTTTTGATTGAGCTTCTTGAATTTGTTCTTCACCCCATTCAACATTATCCCAAGCATTATGATTCCAAACATCATCATCATTTTGTAGTTTACGTTGACCAAAGACGAAAGGATCATCTCTTCCTATTCTAGTTGGAGCTTCTTCATATGGAATATTTTTTGATGATTCAATATTTGTATTTTGTAAAGAATCAGTTATTTGTTGAATTTCAACATTTGATGATTCAGTGTCTAAAGATGACATTCCTAGATATTACTTATTATTTATATTTATAATTTTTTTGGTAAACAACTGAAATGAAATTATTGAAATTTAAAATCTGAAAATGGTCTAAAACCTAATGAAATGTAAATAAATAAACTATTATTACTATTAAACTATTGAGATGAGCATATAAAAAAAATTTTAGTAAAAAAACAATCACGTGACATCCACACACCACATTTAAGAGTCTGAGACTAGTTAATAGAAACAGTTTATATTTACTATTTTGTTTTATACTAGTTTAACAATTTGTTATTTGGATTCAGATGGATCTACTGAGAGGCTCAAAGGCGATCAGTGTTGGATTTGTCTATACTCTATACCAGTTGATTCAAATAGAGGAATAGAAATGCTAACAGTTGATGTTGAACTACTATTAATACTTGATCATGAAATTTGTGAAAGTAACTATGTATTATGGTTAAACCGATATATATAGATATATTCATGTAGTTAGTTATTACTGGTTAGAGGTTAGCGGTTAGTGTATTAGTATTGTAGTAGTGTCTACTGTCTAGTAGTCTCTTCAGACTTCAGCTAGAGTTCATCTGATGAAGTTGACCATTAATAAAGAGTAATGCTAAATAGTTTAAAAAGATCAACACATAGAAGAAAAATATAGAGAGATCCTCAGGGAAACAAATTACTTAATTGGGTAATATATAAATTATAAACTAGTCATAGAAGAAATAGAACTATGGAGCTTAGAAGTCTTTAGCAGGTTAGAAGTTTTAGACGAGAATAGAGACGAGAAGGTGATGGTTTAACATATAATTCATTCTACTGACGTTCCTGAATGCTGAACAGTGGGAATTGGAAAATACTAACACAAGTTTGAAAGCTGCGAACATCTCTCTCTACTCTATACTCTATACTCTATATGCTATAAATAATTCAACGTCATTTGAACATTTGAACATTTGAAGTAAACATTTGTAGAGTATCAACTATTAAGCTAATCAAGAGAAGTAAGTAATCTAAAAACTAAATTAAAATGAAATCTCTTAGTGTAGTAAATAACGAGAAACTAGCAATTCAAACAGGTGATGTTTAATTAACAGGCATAGAATGAAGCCTGAGTAGAACTTCAACTATAACACTTCACTGACTTCAACTACTTCAACTATAGAACAAATATATATCAAAAAACAAAGACAGAAAACCGTTGAATTCAATAAGGGCGATTAACAGCGACTCACATAAATTTAAAATGTTAAAAATAGTGTTCGTTATTGTCTAAAATTTTCCACAGATTTCTACTTTTCAGGCTTCAGGATTTTCCCACTAAAAAATTTTAAGCGAGGAAAAAAGTTAAGCGAAAGAATTTTTATGTAGGTAATTTACTTCTTTAAGTAATAAAAATTTTACAAGATGTCTTGTTGTTGAAGTGGTTGAAGTAGTTGAAGTTGAAGTAGTTGAAGCTGTATAGCAGTTATACCATCCATCAGTTAAGGAATAAGGTCTACTCTCCACTATTTATGTGTCTAGTTTATACTATTGTATTGAACAACTACAATACAATAAGGCTCTAAAAGGCCCATAATTATTTTTCTAATATTGGGAGATTTTGAGTAATGATTAAGGAGATTTTTTGATTGGTTTATTTGCTTTTGGTGGATATTTAAATAAAAAACTACGTAATACGGTAATAGGATATAAGTTATATGGTTAAATATATTTTATAGATTACTATCTAATAATATCTATACTTCAACGGTCAACGGTTCTACAATCCAAGTCAAAGTATATCATCATGATCTACACTTTATTTTATCGTTAAACTAGTAATAGGTCTATTTCTCTGCTTAATTCTGTTTCCATTAGATCTCTGTCAGGCATCAACTCTAATAGAATTTATCTCTACAGTGCTACAATAAGGAAGGCAATTATCATATGTTATTTACTGCTAACTAGTACACTAAACTAGTTTAATTTACCATAAATCATTCCAACCATAGATCACTTGTACCTAACTTCCACCAATTTGTATCAAAAAGACAGACAGATAGACCTCAAAATTAGATTGTTATTAGACACAAATATTATTAATAAAAGGCGGAAATTCCTCTTTGTGACAAAAGAAAAGAAGGATAATACACCATACATTTCAGAGTTCAAACTTCAAGATCTGATCTTATGATCTTCCCTTCAAAATTGTAAACTGTTTGTAGTAGAATATTCTCTGTCAGATCAACTCAATATTGTTTGTTTGATTCAACATAAGTTTAAAATTTTAATGTAAATTTTCGCGTTCAATACTTTAAATAGTAGTATGATAGGAACATATATGTAAACTAAACACAAGAACGCCTCAATTGACATAAAACTAAAATACTCTACCAATATTACAATTCAATAAAATGCACCAACTCCACTAATACTTTCTTTTAAACTGTTCTAATGCATAATTGTGCCAGACACAGTGTCTCGCTTATGCATCTCACTAAACAAATCTAAAAAATCTAAAATTAAAAAAAAAAAATTGAAGGGGACCCTCTTAGACCAATCTTCCACTTTATAACAAATTTTCCCTTTTGGTATGCTGTTACTTGCTCATAGTTTGACCCAATGACAACAGAAAACTCAAAAACTATTATTTGGTTATCCCATCAGACCTAAACATGGTGAAGAAATTAAAAGCTCAGAGTCTAAAAAAGATGTCATTAACCTCATTCTTGTTTCTTGTGATTTAAACTGGAATAACTATTCGTAACAACTTCATGATGTTTGCCAAAAGGTATATAAACCTTAAAACATCTCCCTTTTTCTTCAACAGGAATCTAAAATAATAATTAATTCAAAACATATCAAACAAGAGAGATTAAGTTTATAATAAAATGTTGAAAATGAATAATATCATCACATGTTTCCTCTTCTTCTTCCTCTCAATAACTGTTGTTGCTGATGATGTCTGCTCATCCGTTGACGTTGGTGATATCTGTCCTAGTGCAAATAACAACTATCATGCTAATACAATTAATGCTCCAGAAGCTGAAATTGAATTCACTAGTATTGAATATATTGAATCAACTGGTAAATATCAAATCACTGTTCATTTCACTTCAACTGATTCTCCTTATACAATTGATTCATTAAGTGAATTGAAATTATTAAACTCTTTTACTGATGTTCTTTATTCAACAAATAATGGTATTTACGATATTGATGATCCAAATGATTTCACTTTCACAATTGAAGTCACTGCTTCAACTACAACTATTGATGGTTGTACAGTTGCTTATATGCCAAATAATAATTTAGGTATTCAATTCGATTGGTGTCAAGATGCTACTGTTGATAAATCAAATGGTCCAGGTTGTTCAGGTTCTTATGCTAAAGATTATGATTATTATATGGGTTGTCAACTTGATAATCAAAATAATAATCAAGCTGATTTTGGTAATTATTATTGGCCTGTTGCTTGTACTCAAACTACTTGTTCAGTTTTCACAGCTTCAACTTCAACTTCATCTACCTCAAAAACTTCAACTACAAGTTCCACTTCAACTACTTCATCCACTTCAACTTCTTGTACAACTTCAACTCATCCAACATACACTAGAACTTCTTCTAGTTCAACATGTACCACTTTAACTACATCAAGAAGTACAAGAGTTAGAACTACTTCATCTGAATGTACAACAACTTCATCTTCAACTACAGTCTCAACTCCTTCAACAACTTCAACTTCAACATATAATACCCAAAGTTGTGAAATGCAAACTGAAACTGAAACTGAATATCAAACTACTACAGAAACTGAAACTACTACAGAAACTGAAACTCAATATGTTACCATTGGTTCAACTGTTGCTTCTCCAACAACTGTTTATTATACAACTACTGCTTATGATACAGTTTCAACAACAATTTATCAAATCAGTTCAAACTTTGCAACAGTTACTGAATATGCAACTGATTATAAACCAACAACAATTTGGAGTACAACAACTGAAACTGAAACTGAAATTAAATATACTACAGAAATTGATTATGTTTCAACTACATTAACTGAAGTTTCATCATATACAACAATTGTTCCAGTCACTTATACTTCAGTTACAGTATCTGTATCAACTGGTGCTGGTTCAACTGAATATTTTACTCAAACTTTAACCACTGTTAGTTCTTCAATTTCAACTCAATTCTCTTATTATACTTCAACTGCTACTGAAACTGATACTGATTTCATCACTTATTCTTCAACAATTACAGATTTTGAAACTATTACTTTTACAACAAGTATTCCATATACTATTACTGAAACTAATACTGTTACAACTACTAAAGAAGGTATACCTGTTACAACTACTGTTATTAATGAAATCACAAGTTATTCAACTTTAATAACTGTTAGTGTTTCACCAACTACTTATGTTCAATTAAGTACAATTTTCAATACTACAACTGCTACTGATACAACAACTGATACTACTACTGATACTGAATTTATTACAAAAACTTCAGTTGTTACAAGTACTTTGACTAGTGTTGTTACTGATTCAGAAACTGTTAGTGTTACTACTAGTATTCCATATACTGAATATGTCACTGAAGAAGTCACTACTACTCAATCTGGTAAGGTTACTACTGCTTATGAAACTAAAGAAACCACTGCTTATTCAACTGTTGTCAGTACAAGTGTTTCAGTCTCTACTTATACCACTTATAAGAGAATGATGATGACTAGTTTAGTTACTACTGTTGCACCAGCTTCAACTGTCATTAGTTTGGAATTTGTTACTACTTCTGTTCCATATACTACTACTGCTACCTATATTTCATCAGGTTCAACAGTTACTTCTGTTATTACTTCTGTTAGTGAATCAATTTCTATAGCTACTGCTACAAAAACTGCTACTGAAACTACTACTGATGTTGAAACTTATTATGTTAGCGTTACTGAAATTGAAACATCCACTGTTGAAATTCCAACTACTATTATTTCAATCTCATCTGGTTCAACTGTTACTGCTACTTCAATTATAACTTCAGAAATTTATTCAACTATTGTTACTGCTTCACCAACTACTGTTACAAATACTCAAAATGTTACTGAATTGATCTCTGTTACTGAATATATTTCAACTACATTTGTCTCAACTGAATTGGTTCCTGTTACTTCAACTGTTATTTCAGTGTCATCAGGTCCAACTTTAACTGAAACTTTCACATCTGTTGTTACTTCAATTTCTGAAAAACCTGTTACTGTAACATCATCTGTTCCAACAACAATTGTTACCACTGCTACTGAAACTGATACTGATACTGAATTCATCACAAAGACATCTGTCTCTACTAGTCTCTTAACTAGTGTTATTACTGATTATGAAACTGTTAGTGTTACTACAAGTGTTCCATATACCAAATATATTACTGAAGAAGTTACAACTACTAAATCTGGTAAGGTCACTACTGCTTACACTACTAAAGCTACTACTGTTTACTCAACTACTGTCAGCACAAGTGTATCAGTCTCAACTTACACTACTTACAAGAAGAGTATGGTTACTTCATTAGTTACTACTGTTGCTCCAGCTTCAACTGTTATCAGCTTACAATTTGTCACCACTTCAGTTCCATACACTACTACTGCTACTTTCATTTCATCAGGTTCAACTGTTACTTCAGTCATCACATCAATCAGTGAATCTATCTCAACTGCTACTGCTACTGAAACTACAACTGCTACTGATACTGAATACATTACAAAAACTTCAGTTGTTACAAGTACATTCACAAGTGTTGTTACTGATTCAGAAACTGTTAGTGTTACTACAAGTATTCCATATACTAGTGTTGTTACTGAACAAGTCACTACTACTCAATCTGGTAAGGTTACTACTGCTTATGAAACTAAAGAAACCACTGCTTATTCAACTGTTGTCAGTACAAGTGTTTCAGTCTCTACTTATACCACTTATAAGAGAATGATGATGACTAGTTTGGTTACTACTGTTGCTCCAGCTTCAACTGTTATTAGCTTACAATTTGTTACTACTTCAGTTCCATACACTACTACTGCTACTTATATTTCATCTGGTTCAACAGTTACTTCAGTTATTACTTCTATTAGTGAATCAATTTCAACTGCTACTGCTACTACAACTGCTACTGATGTTGAATATATTTCAGTCACTTCAGTTCAAACTAAATATGTTGAAGTTCCAACCACTATTGTTTCAATCTCATCAGGTTCAACTGTCACTGCTACTTCAATCATCACATCAGAAATTTATTCAACTATTGTTTCAATTTCATCAACTACTTTATTAAGTACAGAAACAGAATATGTTTCAACTACTTTCATTTCAACTGAATTGGTTCCTGTTACTTCAACTGTTATTTCAGTCTCAACTGGTCCAACTTTAACTGAAACTTTTACTTCTGTTGTTACTTCAATTTCTGAAAAACCTGTTACTGTTACATCATCAGTTCCAACTACAATTGTTACTACTGCTACTGATACTGAATTCATTACATCTACAGTTTTAACTACATTCACTGAAGTTTCAACTTATGATGTTACTACAAGTGTTTTAGTTACATCTGTTTCAACTGATATTATTACAAGTGTTAAAGAAGGTTCAACTATTTATTCTACTGCTACTGAACAAATTACAAGTTATTCAACCGTTACAAGTCTATGTACATCAACTGTTACTTCAAGTGCTGTCACCATTGTTACTGTTGCTCCAGATACCACAGTTTTAAGTTTATCAATTGTTACAACTTCTATTCCATATACTACTACTGCTACTTTTATTTCAACTGGTTCAACTGCAACAGAAACTTTAGTCTCAGTTATTACTTCAATGTCAACTGATGTTGTTACTTCATATGTTAATAATACATCAGTCTCAACAGAAGTTTCAACAGTTTTAGTTGTTAGTTCCATTCCAGTTACTACAAGTATTGTTACTTATTTAAATACTACTACAGTTATTTCAAGTGGTACTCCTGTTACTTTAACTGTTACGGAAAAGTCAACCATTAGCTGCTCATTGGAAACTTCAACTGTTTTAACTACTATTGAACATACTACTACATTACCACCAACAACTGTTACTGAATTACCAACCACTGTTTTAGATACCGTTGTTGTTACAACAGTTTCAGGTTCAATTGTTACTATTAGTACTGGTTTAACATATAGTTATAAGACTGTTACAGCTGAAACTACAACTTTATTAACTATTACAAGTTGTTCAAGTGGATCATGTTCAACAACAACTGTTCCAACTGGTGTTATTGTTGTTACTGATACCATAACTGGTGTTGTTACTGAATATACTACTTATTGTCCATTGACTTATACTTCAACTTCAACTGTTGCTCCATCAAGTTCTTCAATTGTTTCTACAGCTACTAATACTGGTTCAACTAATACTTCAGTTGTCACTGTTACAAGTACTAATACCAATAATACTAACAATGATACTTCATCTACTGGTAAATCAAATACCGTTGTTACTACAGTTACTACTAATGTCAATGCTTCAAGTTCAACTACTCCATCTACAGATAATTCAAATACCGCTGTTACTACATCAACTGTTACAAATACAACTGGTACTGAAACTAATTCATCTAACAACAATACTACTTCAACCTCAAATTCAACTCCATCTAATGATACCTCATCTACTTCAACTCCATCTAATAACAATTCAAATACCACCTCAAATGTTGAAACTACTACTACAACAACTGGTACTGAATCCACTCCATCTAATAACAACAGTTCAAACACTGCTGCTACTACTTCCACAACTGTTGGTACTGAAACTTCATCATCTAATACCACACCATCAGTTGATAATGTCACAAATTCAAATTCAAATTCAAATTCTATTTACACAACTACTACACTTGATACCACACAAACTATTTCAACTTCAACCACTTCTTCTTCTTACGTTCCATCCTATTATTCTTCAAGCTCAGAAACATCTAGTTCTACATCTACAACTGCTACAGTTGTTGAAACTACATATTCAGGCTTTGCTAATTCATTAAATGTTGGATCATATTCAATTTCATCTATTTTAATGAGTTTTATTTTAATGTTCTTAATTTAAATTTGATCATTTGATCTTTCCACTTTACGTTTATTATTATCTATATTTATTTATTATTACTTCTTACATCTTATTTTAAAAGTTTTTTATTTGGATAAGATTTATTATTATTAATGCTTATTTTTTTTACTGGTTATTATTATTTTGTTCACTTGTTCTTATGGTCTAAATTTGTTTATAAAATTTATTATTATTAGTTATGAAAATATATATCATGTCTTAATTATAAATATTTTAGCAGTAGCCTTATAATAAGTTATATTATTTTAGCTTGTCATTAATAATAATAACTCTTGATTGTTCAACTTTACGAAATAATAATAATAGGCATTATATAAGTTGTACGAATGTATCAGTCATTGTTGCTTTTGATGTGATGGATTTATATGGTATATTTGCTTGTCGTAGCCTTAGTTTTAAGCCTTATTAACTATAATTATTTCGAAGTTAACCATTATAGTAGAAATCCACGTAGACCTCAAAACCTCATTTAAGAACGAAAGGGGCAATTACCATTTTCGGACTGAAATACAAAGTATAAAACAAGAAATTAGTAAAGTGTGAAAATTGTTTTAAAAACTCCAAAAACTGTCTCTATGTTTCTCAGTTTAAAATTCTTTTGAAGAGGTGATGGAATGAGTGCTGATGTGTATTCCTATATTATATCTCAGGCTTCGTAACAGTGTTCAGGATGGTGTATATAACTGAGATGGTTTCCCTGTGATTGTTGGTTGGTTGTTGGTTTTGGCTATACAAATAATGATTTTGATAGATTTCATAGCTTCTGTGCTCCTTACAACTTATTTAGTTGGTGCTACTAATAGTGGCAATCAAGTCTGCTTCATCTCCAACATTGGCGCTATCTGTCCTGATGCTAATAGCTATGCTCATGCTGATGAAGACAAGATGCCCCGTGCAGATTTTAAATATACCAGTATTGAATATATTGAATCAACAGGGAAATATAATGTATCTCTTCGTTTTAATTCTTCAGATTCTCCTTTTACTCTTGAATCTTTAAGTGAATTGAAATTGATGAATACTTATTCAGAAACTCTTTATTCTATTAATTCAAAAATATACAAAATTACAGATCCAAATGATTTTACTTTAACTTTTCAAGTTAATGCTCAAACTACTACAATTGATGGTTGTACAGTTGCTTATTTACCAAGTAATACTTTTGCCTTCCAATTTGATTGGTGTCAAGGTACTGGTGGTGTTGATAATACAAATGCTCCAGGTTGTCATGGTACTTATAGCACTAGTTATGATTATTATATGGGTTGTGATTTAGATGGTACAACCAATAAACAAGATTTTGGTAACTATTATTGGCCAATTGGTTGTTCTCAAACTTCTTGTTCTGTCTTCCCATCAACTTCAACTACTTCATCAAGTTCATCTTCTTCATCAAGTCCATCTTCTTCATCTAGTTCATCAACTACCTCAAGTTCATCAAGTTCATCAACTACCTCTAGTTCATCTAGTTCATCAACAAGTTCAAGTTCTTCAAGTTCAACCACCTCATCAAGTTCATCATCCACTTCATCAAGTTCAACCACATCATTAAGTTCTTCAACTAGTTCAACTTCTTCTTCAACATTAACAAGTTCTTCAAGTTTATCTACTTCTAATACACAAAGTTGTCATGTTGAACCTGAAACTTATTACGTTTCAGTTACCTCTTTTGTTACTGTTCCTAGTGAAGTAACTATTTATGTTAGTCATACAAGTTCAATAACTGTTCAAACTCCAACAACTGTTTATATTCATGATACTATTACAACTACTGTTACAGAATTTGCCACAATGACTGAAAATTCACTAACAACAATATGGAGTATAGAAACTGAAACTAAATATACTACAGATACTAATTATATTTCAACTACTTATGTTTCAACTCAAGTTACAACTGATATTGAAACTAAATATATTTCAACAACTTTTATCTCAACTGAAAAAATCCCAATTACTTCAACATTAACTTTAACTTCAACAGGTCCAACTTCAACTCAAACATTAACATCTTATATAGTTTCAACTTCTGAAAAATCTATTATTGTTACTTCATCTATTCTTACAACTTCAACTGATACTGATTATATCACTGTTCCAACAACAATTGTTGACTATGAAACTACAACTTATACAACAAGTATTCCTTATACAACAACAAGTTTTAAAACATTAACAACTGGTAAGAATGGGAAAACAATAACTACAACTAAAACTGAACGTGAAATTTGTTATTCAACAATCACAAAAGTTAGTGTCTCTCCTACAACTTATATTAAATATAGTACAATTATCAATACTTCAACCACAACTGCTACTGATATTGTCACTACTGAAAAGACTATTACTGATTTTGAAACTGTTAGCATTACAACAAGTATTCCATATAATGTTACAGTAACTGATTCAACAACTATTACTGAAGATGGTACAACTATAATTTCTGTTTCTACTTTTAATGTTACAAGTTATTCTACATTTACAACAATCAGTGTTTCTCCAACTACTTATGTTGAATATAGTACAATTGTCAATACCACAACAGCAACTGCTACTGAAACTACTACTGATGTTGAAACTTATTATGTTAGCGTTACTGAAGTTGAAACATCAACTGTTGAAATTCCAACTACTATTATTTCAATCTCATCTGGTTCAACTGTCACTGCTACTTCAATTATAACTTCAGAAATTTATTCAACCATTGTTACTGCTTCACCAACTACTGTTACAAATACTCAAAATGTTACTGAATTGATCTCTGTTACTGAATATATTTCAACTACATTTGTCTCCACTCAATTAGTTCCTGTTACTTCAACTGTTATTTCAGTCTCATCAGGTCCAACTTTAACTGAAACTTTTACTTCTGTTGTTACTTCAATCTCTGAAAAACCTGTTACTGTTATATCATCTGTTCCAACTACAATTGTCACTATTTCTACTGAAACTGACACTGATACTGAATATATTACAGAGACATCTGTCTCTACTAGTATCTTAACTAGTGTTGTTACTGATTCAGAAACTGTTAGTATTACTACAAGTATTCCATACACTGAATATATTACTGAAGAAATTACTATTACTAAATCTGGTGAAGTTACAACTGCTTATACAACCAAAGAAACTACTATATATTCTACTACTGTTAGTACAAGTGTCTCAGTATCAACATATACTTATGAAAAAACCTTGGTTTCTTCCATCACAACTGTTGCTCCTGCTGTTACTATTGTCAGTCTGTCATTTGTTACCACTTCAGTTCCTTATACAACTACTGCTACTTTCATCTCTTCTGGTTCAACAGTTACTTCAGTTATCACCTCTATCAGTGAGTCAATATCTACTAAAGAAGTCACAATCACTTCCACTGCTACTGATATTGAATATGTTTCAGTCACTTTAATTGAAACATCAACTGTTGAAATTCCAACCACTATCGTCTCAATTTCATCAGGTTCAACTGTTACTGCTACCTCAATCATCACATCAGAAATTTATTCAACTATTGTTCCAATCTCATCAACTACTTTATTAAGTACAGAAACAGAATATGTTTCAACTACTTTCATTTCAACTGAATTGGTTCCTGTTACTTCAACTGTTATTTCAGTCTCGACTGGTCCAACTTTAACTGAAACTTTCACATCTGTTATTACTTCAATTTCTGAAAAACCTGTTACTATTACATCATCTGTTCCAACAACAATTATTACAACTGCTACTGATACTGAATTTATTACATCTACTTTATCAACTACATTTACTGAAGTTTCAACATTTGATGTAACAACTAGTGTTTTGGTTACTTCCATATCAACTGATATCGTTACAAGTGTTAAAGAAGGTTCTACTATTACCACTACAGCTACTGAAGAAATTACAAACTACTCAACTATTGTTAGTGTAACTACATCAACAGTTACTTCAAGTGGAGCTACCATCATTACTACAATTGCACCTGATTCAACTATTATTAGTCTGGAAATATCAACAGTATCAGTTTCTGTGTCAGTTCCTTATACTACAACTGCTACTTTTATCTCAACTGGTCCAACTTCTACAGAAACTTTAGTTTCAGTCATTACTTCTTTATCGACTGATATTGAATATATTAGTTCATATGTTAATTCTACTTTAGTTTCAGTTTCTACTGAAGTCTCTTCGATTTTAGTTGTTAGTTCTATTCCAGTTACAAGTGTTGTTACATATTTAGATACTACCACAATTACTTCAAATGGTACTCCTGTTACTTTAACCGTTACTGAAAGTTCAACCATTAGCTGCTCATTGGAAACTTCAACTGTTTTAACTACTATTGAACATACTACTACATTACCACCAACAACTGTTTCTCTACCACCAACAACTGTTACAGAATTATCAACTACTATTTCTGATACCATTATTGTTACTACTTATGAAGGATCTGTTACTACAATTACATCTGGTTTAACATATAGTTATAAGACTGTTACTGCTGAAACAACCACTCCGTTAACTATAACAAGCTGTTCAAGTGGATCATGTTCTACTACTGTCATTCCAACTGGTGTTTCTGTTGTTACTGAAACTATAACAGGATCAGTTACAGAGTATACTACTTTTGGTCCATTGACTTATACCTCAACTGTTGACCCATCTACTTCTACTGCTACAACTATTATTGATGTTACAACAACAGATTCTACTGGTCCTCAAACTGCTACCACTGTTACCACATCTAATCCAGAAACAGCTACTATATATAGTTCAAACACTGTTACTATATCTATTGGTACAGAAAATTATTCTTCTGATACAACTACAATTGATACCACTCAAACAATTTCAGCTTCAAATTCAAATTCTGAAGTTCAATCATCTTCTAATCCAGAAATTTCTACTTCTGTCACAGCTACAATTGTTGAAACTACTTATTCAGGTTATGCTAACAGTTTGAATTTATCATACTCACTTTCAACAATCTTCATGTCCTTTATTTTGATGTTCCTAATTTGAAATTAGTCATGATCTATTTATAATATGTTTTTCTCATATCCCACTTCTTTGATACGTTCAATATTAATGAATGTTAATATTCCCATTTTCTATTCTTTTCATGAATTATTCTAATTCTTGATTTCTTTTAAAAAGTTTAATAATATCTTCAATTCTTATATGTTTGTCTTATTTATTCTTCTCCATCTTATTTTAATATAAGATCTATCTGTCTACTCAACAGACTGTATACATATATAACAAGCTACTTTAATAAATACAGCTATGGTTAAATAATACTTCTGTAATATTGTAATTATCATAACTATAATTTTTTTCATATATTAAATTTTTCTTAAAAAAACCAACAATTTCTAGACATTAAAGATTAAATATAATTGTACAATTTAGTAAATTCTATGGTGCAATTCTAACAATTTTCCATTCATCATTTTCAGTTTCACGTCTATATACAATACGATCATGTAAACGACTTGGACGACCTTGCCAAAATTCAATCTCTAAAGGTATAACTCTTAAACCACCCCAAAATTCAGGACATGGGATTTGATCAACACCTTCAAATTCCTTTTCTTTCTTAGCATAAACTTCATTGAATTCTTCACGACTTGAGATAACAGATGATTGAGGTGATGACCAAGCACCAATACGTGAACCCCTTGGTCTAGTATCGAAATATTTTTGAGTTTCTTCTCTTGAGACAAATTCAGTGATACCTTCAACTCTGACTTGACGTTGTAAATTTGACCAGAACCAGTTTAAAGCAGCTTGTGGATTACTCTTAATATCTCTAGCCTTTTTAGAACTTTCCCAATTTGAATATACTACAAAACCTTTATGATCTAATTCTTTGAAAAGAACAACTCTTGAAGAGATACGACCAGATGGAAGTTGAGCAGTGGCAAAGTTGGTAGCTTCAGGTAATGCTTCTTCCTTTGTAGCTTCATCAAACCATTTCTTGAATTGAATGATTGGATCTTTATCAACTTCCTCTATATTTAATGAACCTTTTTCATATTGATAGGTTTTTGGTGCAACTATGCGAGATTTCGCAATGTTAGTTTGATTCAAATTGGATTATAACTTCAGTATGAACTGGAGTGTTTACAATTTACATACAGACCAATGGTTCTTCTTCTTTTTGTGCAGACATTTGTTATTAAATTTGTTTTTGGTTGTTGAAATAGTTTAAAATTGGAAATTCAGTCATAAAATTTATCTGGAGATTTATTTTTTGTTCGAGAAAATTTAAAGCGCAAATGATTCTACAAATGGAAATAAGTGTAAAATTACAAATTAATTAAAATAAAAACATATAAACTAACTGAGAATTAAATAACTATGAAACTTAAAACACTTTATTAACAAAGAAAATATTAAAGACAGGGGGGAAAAAACTAGAAATAACTGTAATAATAAATAAACAGAGGGAAAAAAAATAATACCACATAATAACCACACCTAAAACCACATAAACTTATAAATTGTTGATATCATCTAAAGTTATATTACCATTGTAATCATTAAAGACACCAAAGAATCTAGAGTACTCCTCATTGGAGAAAAGACTATCTAAATTATTAATATCAAATTCTTTATTGGTAAATAATGGATCCAACGTTTTAGATAAATCATTATCAAAGATACTTTGATCCATTAAGAAAGGATTTGAATTTGGTAAAGAACCACTGTTTGGACTATCAGTTGTTAAATTAGGTGATGGATCTGTGTTCAAACTTGTACCATTACTTAAACTTGGTCTTTTAACAAATTCATTGATTGGATCATAAAATTGACGACGACCTGTAACATTTGTTCCAATATTGAAACCATTACCATTAATGTTTTGTAATGGAATAGTTGGTGAATTTGCAAAATCCATTGGACTATTTTGACCACTATTGGTAGATAAATTAATACCATTAGAATTATTGTTGTTGTTGTTTGGAATTGTGATTAATGGTTGTAAAATAGACATTAAATTGGATCTTGAAATATCCATTAATGAATTCAATTCAGAATCTAAATAATTTAAAAATAAATTATATTTTGGTAAATCTTCTCTTTTAAGTGTTGTTAAATTAACACAACATTGATTTGTAGATTCTGGTGAATCATTAGCAAATTCTTTAACAAGATTATCAGCAATTGTATCAATATTAAAAGATGGATTCTTTAATTCATGGAAAACAATTCTAAATGCAACAACAACTCTTGACATATTATAATAATCAGCACTCATCTTCATTAATAATTGGAAAATATTTTCAATATTTGAAAAAATTATTTGAGAAAATTCAAGATAAGTTTGATGTCTTGTAACTTCAGATGTACCTCTTGTTAATTCTCTACATTGCATCAATCTTAAAATTATTGAAATCAAAACTAAAAATGCCTTTAAAATAACAGAAGCACAAACAGGTTTTAAATAATAAGCAAAACCTTTACCAAAATATAATTGTTCATTATATGCTAAATTCATTGAACTATTAATTATTTTTAAAGATAATTTTAATACTTCAGTTGTATAAAAATAACATTTTTCAGCATTATTATATTTTTCAAAATGCCACATAATTGAAACATTTAATGATAAAAGTAGAGCTTTAATTTCAAATAAATAAGTAATTCTTTTAACCTTTGCATAATTTGGTAATTTATCATCAATTAAAATATCTCTTAAATTACCAATTTTAAAAGTACCAAAATTTTCTAATTTTTTAATTAAATGAGTTAATTGTAATAAATTTGGTGAAGTTCTAGCTGTTGAAACTAATAAAGCAGCTTCTCTAAATAATTTTGTCTTTTCATAAATTAATTTAAAATCTTCATTAACAAAAGTATCAACTTCATCAGCTTCTTCTTCAAATAATGGTAATTCAGTATCATAAGTTGAATCATCAGAGATATGTAAAGGAATACCTAAATAAGCAGCTTGACAAGCATCTAATTCCATTAATTTATACCAAATTCTTCTCCAAAGTTGAGATTGAGCAAATTTCTTTGGAGATTTTGCAAATATTTGACTTAATAATTGAGGATCTCTATTAAAACCTAAATTAATAGCTGTTGAAATCATTGTACCTAATAAAATTTGACTTTCTGAACCATCAATAATATCATCATCTTCACGTGAATATCTATTATAAATTTTCATATATAATAAAACTTGGAGAACTCTTAAACCATAAGGTTTTCTTAAATAATTATATTGATTTAAACATGAATAAGATAATGAAATAACATCAGGATTAATTGGATTATCTTTAATAGCTTTAAATTCATCAACAGTTTCAAATTCAACTTTTGAAATTGATAAATAAGAAATTCTTAAAACTAATAATAATAATCCAATAGTTGCATAATCATACTTATTTGTTGTATTTAAACTAGTAATTCTTGAATTATTATAACCTAAAGGACCAATAATAATATCAATTTCTGCAAAGAAAGAATTTTCATGAATAAATGGTAACATTGGATAAATTTTTTTAAAAAATCTAAATAATAAAACCATTAAAGTTTTTTTATTTGGTAAAACTTTTAAAATTTTTTCATCTAAAGATTCTTTACTTGAAATTTCTTGTGATGGTGAACCAACAAACATTTCTTTTGAAGATGAAGGATTTTTCCAATCATTTGATAAACAAGGAGTATTATTTTGTGGTAATGAACTTGAATTTGGTGTTGAAACAGTGTTGTGATTTAATTTTGTCGATGAAGAGGAGGATGATGTTGTTGTTTGACCATTTGAATTTGAATTAGAATTTGAATTTGAATCTTGACTTGAAGCTGCACTTGAACCTTTTAAATGTGATTTATCAAAAAGTTTCCAAAGATGTAACCAAATAACGTTCAAATAAACATCTTTTCTCATTAATGAAACTAATGAAAGAGAACCATGAGCTTCTAATCTTGCCTTTTTTAAAATAAATGGATTATGATCTTGAGTAAAGTTAACTAATTCATATTTATCTTTATCATCAGTATCAGGTTTTTTAGAAGGAGTTTCATCATAAAAATTTTGTTGAGTTATTGGAGGTTGTGATTTAACAGTATTGAAATGGAATGAATCACCAAATGCAGGCAATCTTTGTTGTTGTTGATTGTCTTGTGAATTTGTAATTGAAGTTCTAGTACTACTACCGTTGATGTTGTTGTTATTATTATTAAACATGTTTGGAGCACCTCTTGATAATTCAGTAACAGCAATGGAAGCTTCTAATTGTTTGATTCTATCCTTTAGAGTTTCTATTAAACGTTGAGTTGATGGTGATAATTCTTCTTGTTTATTTGTTGATATTGGGGCAAATTGTGATGGTGATTCTGGAGATGCTTCACTAATGGTTGCAGGATTTGAATCACTTTGAACGGGGTATTGAACATCAGAATTACTTCTGGCATGTTTTTGTAAATCTTCTGAACTTACCCACAGAGGTTCTTCATAATGACAAAGATGGCCAACATTACTCTTTGTACAACCACCACAGAAAGGACGAACTCGATCACATTTGATCTTTCTCTTTCTACAAACAGAACAAGAAGTTGGAACTCTCATTCTCTTTCTAGGTTTTGAGTCTGGACCTTGGTCATTTGCCATATTATCTGACATATTTGTTATAAACTGAATACAATCACTTAACTAAAACAATAAATAATAATAATAAATAAAATAGAAATAAAAAGTTTTGAAAAAAAGGATTTCGGAGAATAGAAATTTTAACGGGCGACGATGTTTTTCTGGTTGGGGCAGCAGTTTGTTACCCTCTCGATCTGTATTTCCGATTGCGTTCAGGTTGTATTTGTGTGGTTTTGCAGTGTGTTGTAGTGTCTTTGGTGTTGTAATTTGTTGATAGTTGTGTAGCTCAGGTCTGTTTGTACATATTTAGTGGGAAATATTGAGTGAAAGACGTTGGTAACAGTCCATTTCACAGTGGTTTGGAGCTTAACGGTGATGGCGGAGTTGTCGGAAAGAAGGTTTTGGTGTGGTGCGTACCATTTAAAGGGTTTTGAGATGTCGGTCTTAACTATAGCATTAGGATCTAGAGTGTGTATCTTTACAAGCTTCATATGCCTTGAAGTTCAACTGTTACCAATCACAACTATACTAGTTTCATCTCAATACCATAATTTCTTCTATAGTTGTACCAATTTTTTGTAGTTAGTGAAATATAGAAGCGCGTTTTTACACCAAAACAACGTCATAACTATTTTTATCAATATTTATAGCGTTTATTGTTTTTGAACAAGCATAAAATTTATGAAATATGCTCTAATATTGAATCGTAATCTTCTGGTATTACTTAGGTACTCAAAACTATCTTACTTATAAAGTTATTCTGGTTCTTAATATTTCTAAAAATGTCTTTTTCAACTTTCCCCCATAGTTAAGAATCAAGAAATAATTTTTATCGTTTTATGGGCGTAATTTTAGCTTTGAAGCTCTAAAATTTGTATACAATATACATATATCTCTAACTCATACTCTAGTAACATTTAGAATACTGTATCTCTACTAATTCGAGAGATATTCAATTTTTTATGATTCTTGAATTACTTGTAAATTCCTTTTTGTGTCACCAAATTTAACTCATCATTTTCAAAACTTTCAAACTCAACATATTTTGTCAATTTTAACAGAACATATAAAGGATATAGTTCAATTGATATGATATGTAGATAGTCATAATTAGTGAGTACATTTTAAAACTAACCTTATTCTCATATGTTTTCTACTTCTCGAGATATTTTGACTTTTAGTTCAAAATTGAGTTTTTTAAATGTGTCATTTTTGGCTTCAAAATTTTGTTTTTCAAAATCCACAAATTTTAGAATTTTATAGAATTTTTATAATATGAAAAATCTGAAAATTTGAATATTTCAACAAAACAAATAAAGTTATAAAGACAAATTTTTGTAGAGAAGTGTAGTCCTAAGTTTTAGCTATTCAACAGTGAAATCCTCTTTTAAATATCTCTTCTAGTTATCTTGCAAATTACTTCTAAAGTTTGACGTTTTTCAAGTTTTTTTAGTTTTGTGGCCTTATATGTTTTTGTGGTCTTTTTTACAAAATTAAAAATTGATTTGATAATATTCATTAATAATACTTCATCATATATACAGACATTGAAGTAATTAGAGGGAGGGGTTTTGTGTTCATCATTTATAAATTTTCATAATCAAAACTTTTTAAAGCATCTTTCCTTTGTGCTTTGGTATAACATAATCTTATAAATTCTTTAACTTCAGGTTGTTTTACAACATCATGTGGTAATAAATCAACTATTCTTCTAAAACCTGTACTTATAATAACTCTATCTTGATCTAATTTATGTTGTTGAATAGCTATCTTAAGTAAATTTAACCAATCATTTGTAGAAAGTTCATTATAAATTGTATAATTTTTCAAAATTAATTTAATTAAATCAAATTTTGGTTTAAAATCAACATTATTTTCATTAATAAATTCAGGTGATGTTATTAAAGCCTCAAATAATGAATTTAATTGAACATTTGAAATTGGAATACCTGCAGAATTTTGAATAATATATGATTCTGAGATTAATTGAAATGGAAATTGTTTTGGGAAAACTTTATTAAGAATAATTAAAAATTGATTTTGTAATTCAAATTTATTTATTGTTATATCAGATGGATTTTTTTGAAATAAAATTTTGAAAAAATTATAATATTTGTTTAAATCATCATTAATCTTTGTATTTAAAACTTCATGAACAATAAAAGTCATTAATTCTTCATCTTTTGAATTTGGTAAAGTTGATACAAAAGTTTTAAAATTTTCAACATCATTAATTCTTAACATTTCTTTAATTTTGGATTCAATAGATATTTCTTCACTACTTGTTGAATAAAATCTTCTAAATAAACCATCAAAAACATTATCAAAATCTTCTTTTGTCTTTTCAGAAATTTTTGGATTTGTTTCAGGTTTTTTCTCATATAAATGTTTTTCTCCTTCTGGTGCTAATAATTCTTCTAAATTTAAACTATCTCTTCTTTCATTTAAAATCAAATGAAATACAACACCATCACCATCTCTAATATCATTAATAACAACCCATGAGTTCATTGGAATACCATAATCACCTTTTAATGTATATTTCATTGGAGTTCTCTTTCTATGTTTACCAACACTATTTAATTTTTGAAGACCTGTAACTTCTGGTTTTATACCATTTTCTTTTAAATATTTTTTAAATAAACCAGCAGAATTTTGAATATGTAATTGTGAAACACCAGTAGCTAAAATATGATATCTACCTAAAGCTGCAATAGGAGAAATATCTTCATCACATTCAAATAATAAAATATCTTTAAAACCTAAATCTTTAGCTAAAAACATAAATGCATCTCTTAAATAAGCTGGAGCACCTTCTGGAACTTCCGGGACTTCAATAGTTGTAGCTTGGATTGGTTTTTCAAGAGGAGTAGCATTTGAAGAACGTAAATACCATGGAAGTTCATCAGATTCTGAAGCACTATTAGTTTCTTGATTATATTCAGATTCTAAAGCTGAATCCGCTTCAATATTTTCAAGAGTTTCATAAATTCTATCAATTCCTTCTTCAACAAGTTCTAAATCATTTGAAATTTCATTCAAACTTATACTTTTAGATCCATTATTGACATCTTTTAAACTTTGATCAATATCACTTAAATTTCTTTCAACACCCAATACTTGTTCTCTTAAACGTTGAATATCTTGTGATGCTGCTGAAGAGTTGAAACGATATAAATTAGCACCAGTCTTAGAGTTGTTGAACACTTTTGTGGCAGAACAAACAGTTCTTCTATTCAACAATCTCAACATATTCCCACAACTAACTCTTTTGAATGATTTTTGATTAATTTTAACTGTCAAAATCATCGACATTATTTTTTTTTTTGTTAACTCCAAAAAATCCGAACACCAGACACCACCTTAAAAAAATTCGCGTTTATAAATTTTAAAAGTTGTTTATATTTTTATTAAACTATTTGGATTAAACTGTTAATTGAGATGGATAAGTTGAAGCTGGAGATCAAGGATTGGGAGAGATCCTTTGAGAAAAAACATGGCGCAAAACCAAATAAACAGGACGTCAAAAACAGTGGGATCTATGATAAGTATCTTGAATACAATAAATTAAAAAGAGATCAATTACTTAAAGATAAATATAAATCACCAAGTAAAGCTAAGAAAGAATTTCAACCCCATACTGTTCCTAAAAAACATTCATCATCTGCACATCATCAAACACCAACAAAATCTAGAATAAAGAACTATATAAGGACTCCCAAATCACATTCAACTTCAAAGGCTTTAGATATACCTGAACATAGTTTAGGACCAACACCTCAATTATATGGTAGAATTCAATCAATATTTGATATTGAAGTATCAGAAAATAAACTTTTAAAACATAATAAACATAAAGATATTTATGATAATGATGATTATAATTCAGATAGTGATAATTTTATTCAAAATGAAAATTATAATAATAATGCTACAACTCCAATAACAACTCCAATAAAAGGTTTTAACAATAATAGAAAATTTATACTGAATTCAAGTCCTTATGATGATAATGATATTCCATATTCAAATGATAATAAAAACAAAAATTTGACTCCAATAAAATCAATAAATGAAACACCTGCATATTTAAAAGTTAATTCAAGATATGATTCAACACTTTTAAATTCTGTTAGTCCAATTAAAGTTAAAAGAAAATCACTTATGGATTTATTAAAAGAAGTTGATGAAATAAATAATGAATTTAATGCTAATGATAATGATGAAAAAGAAAAGGAAACTATTGAACCTGTTGATGATGACAGTATTGAACAAATGATGAAAGAATTACAATCTGATCATTCATCAGATGAAGATGAAGAAGAAGATGATGGTATTGATGAAGATGATCCAAGATATGGTAAACCTTATAAGAAGAAGGGACAAAAGAGAACCACTAGAATGGTTAAAATGAAAGTTAAAAGAGATGCAGAAGAAGAAGTTGATGAAGAATTAGAAGAAATTACAAGATTAAAAATTAGACGTATAAAAGAAGGTCAAACTGAAAAGTCTATTGATATTTTAGCTGTTAATGATTCTGAAGAAAGTGAAGATCAATATTCAGAATTTTCAGAAGATGATACAGATGAAGTATATGTTAAAAGAGAAAGAAAAGATCCTGTTAATAAGAGAGATAAGATTGGTGGTCAAGCTATTAATTTCAAGAAAATGAAATTACAAAAGAGAAAGTTTAATGGAAGAAGAAGATAAAATATAATTTAATTTTCATTTATTTATGCAAAAAGTTTATAGAAATAATTAATAAAAATTCTAATTTTTAGTTAGTAATTGTAGCATACCTTCTAATTTTTGTGCTTCTTTAGCCTTTTCTATTTCAACATCTAATTTCTTTTTAATAGAAATCATTAATTCTTCTAAAACAACAGATTTTTCAATCATTGAATGATATAATTCTACTATAACACCAATATAATCAACAACTAAATTAACAGATCTAACATCTTCAATCATTTTAATACAATAAAGTAGTATTGGTTCTAAAGTAGTTTCATCTCTATTTGCTAATGCTACTCTAACTTTACCTCTCTTTTTAATTTCTGATAAAATTTCTAATGATAATTCTTTTGATAAACTTGATTGAAAGGCATAATCTAAAGCTTCAGAAAATTTAAAAGCATTTAATAATTTTTCAAAATTCTTTAATTTTTTTAATTTTGGTTTATCAGAATGAATTCTATGTTCTTCATCACCTAAATATTCAGAACCTCTTAACATCTTTTTATATGCATTTGATTTAACAGTTTTTGGAGTTTGATTTAAATTTGGAGTTTGAACACCATTAACATTCACTTTACGTGTCTTAACAACACACATACCTGAACTTAAACCAGTAATAAAATGTTTATCATCCATTAAAGTACTTAAAACATTACCACCAAATTTCCAACCAAATTTAACTTTTTTATCTAATAAATCAATAACTTTAACATGACCATCTAAAGAACCAGCCAATAAATGACCTTTTGGTGTCTTACTTAAACATGTAACAGTCTTTGTGAAACAATTCATTTCATCTCTTAATCTACCTGAATTAATATCCCAAACTTTAATAATTGAATCACCAGCAGAGATTAAACTATTATTACCATCAAAATTTAAAACATCTTCTATTGGAGAACCATGATTAAATTTAAATACTTCTTCACCAGATCTTTTATCAAAACCTCTAACAAATCCATCATAACAACCAGATACAATTATATCATTATAATGTGTCATTGATCTAATATAATCTTCATGTTTATCTTCAATTGAAACTAAAGGAGTCTTTTCATTTAAATCAAATAATCTAACTACTCTATCATCACTACCTGTAATTAAATTATTATTCATAAATTTTGTAACATGAGTTGGATAAGTTGATGGATTTAAAGTAACTAATAAACTTTTTGAATTTGCTTCAAAAACTGAAACTAAACCTGAAGCATCACCAGCTACTAAAAGTTTACCATCACCTCTAAATTCACCACTATATACGGTATCTTTAAATCTTGAAAATGTTTTAATCATAGTTCTTGTCTTTGAACCCAAAATTTGAATTCTTGTTGAAGATGTAATTGCAATATCATGAGTTATTGGATTAAAAGAGAGATGAGATATAGCATTATGTTCTTTGTGAAGTTGTGTGGAGGTATATGTTCTGAAATGACGCTGTAGAGGGGTTGTCTGTGTGGACGGTAGTATAGGGTTCTTTGTAATGGATATATTAGTACGATTAGATGACATCTTAACAACAATTTCTTCTTTTTAAAAGTATTTTATTCTTCTTTTAAATCATCTCTTTATAAAAAAAATTTTTGTAAAAAAAAAAAAAAAAAAAAAAAAAACTTTTCAAAAAAGTCACGTGATTTATTTTTTTTAATAGAAGAATTATTTTATTTATGATACTTTGTGTTATAAAAGATGTTATAGTTGAGTTATAAGGGATTGGAGTGAGTGAATGGTTTGTATTTAATTCTATATCCAAAGTTTTTAAAGCCAGAGATTAACAGTTATTTTGTTTGTGGATGACACGCTCCTAAAATTATAAAATTCACGTAAAATAATTAAAGAAAGGAAACTATTAACTTTTACAATTTAAGATCCAACAACAATAACTAATCATGTTTGGTAATAACTTTGATGTCAAGGGTAAACATATAGTGATCACAGGTGCTTCACAAGGTTTAGGTCTTGCCTTGTCTAAAGATTTATATGCTAGAGGTGCATCATTAACATTAATATCAAGAACTGAATCAACTTTATCATCAGCTGTTGAATCTATTAAAAAATTAACAATTGATTCTAAAACACAATCACAAACAATAGAATATAGATTAGGTGATATGTCTAAAGGTGAAGATGTTGAAAGAGTTATGAAAGGTTTATCACCAGATATTTTAATTTGTTGTGTTGGTATTGCAATTCCAAAATTATATAAAGATTTAACATTTGATGAAATTACAAAAGGTGTTGATATTAATTATAAAAGTTGTGCTTATATTTCACAATTAGTATTTAAAAAGATGATTGAAAATTCAAAAGATAAAAAATCTAAAATAAATAATGGTCATATTATATTTATTTCATCATTAGTATCATTTTTCCCAATTCCAGGTTATGCTCAATATGCTCCATTAAAATCTGCAATTAGAACATTAGCAGATATTTTAAGATTAGAAGGTTATCAAAATGATATTAGAATTAGTTGTGTTTTCCCAGGTAATTTTGATTCTGAAGGTTTTGTTGAAGAAAATAAAACAAAACCTGAAATTACAAAGATTATTGAAGGACCAAGTGATGCAATTACTTGTGAAGAATGTTCTAAGAGAGTTTTATGGTTCTTAGATTATGGTTATGATACTATATTAACAGATGCTATTGGTTATGTATTATTTGCTTTAATGGGTGGTTTAAGTCCAACAATTTTATGGCCAATTCAAATTCTTTTACAATTTATTTTAATGCTTGTTAGTCCAATTGTTAATTTTGTTATTCGTTATCAAATTAAGAAATATTCAAAATAATTGTTTTATACTATATACATCATTTCTTATTCATATTCAATCTTTTTGTAATTCTTCATATAAATTTGTATGTAAAAAAAGCGAAAATGGAATTCCGTTACACTTTTATTTCCTATTTAGGAAGTCAACAATCATATAAAATTAAAAATTAACAAAACAGAAAAAAATTGTAAGATAAATAGTAAATTTTAATTACTAATCCCACATAATAAGATGTCTAGTTTCTAATAATAGTATCCATTAATTCATACCGTTAATTTTAAGAATTTTTCCAATTTTTAGAACAACTTAACAAAATTCGAAATTCCACAGTAGGTATCACTAGTGTCTTCAAAATGGCTAAAAATTCGAAAAATCATCGCTAGAGCTTCAAACTAAATTGTAACATAGACTAGAAATGAAAATAATTAGATTAACGATTTCAAAAGGTTTAAATATCTATTAGAATACTGATATAATTCAAACATAAAGTTCTGTAGAGGGTAATGTTGCCCCTAACAAAAACTATCTATAATAAACAAACAATTGAATTTGACCATTAAACCCACCATAAATGCTTTTAAAGTTAACAAAAAACAATTTAGAAAAGGGATTATCAAGGAATAGGAATATAAGGATTAAGTTCTTTCTCTTTTGCTTTAGTTTTATTAATTTCCATTTATGTTATAATGTCATCATCTACTGGATTTATAAATGAAACTATTGATTCATCAAAGAGATATATTCAATCAGGAAATAATTTACAACCTGTTAAAAAGAGTAGAATAACAAAATCATGTTCAGTTTGTAGATTAAAAAAGACAAAATGTGATCAAGGTAGACCAGTATGTGGTAGTTGTAAAAAGAAGGGAAAAGATTCTGAATGTAAATATGATGAACCAAATTGGGAAGTTAGTGTACCTGGTACTGGTAAAAGAAGAGAGAATTTAATAATAACAACAAGTATATCAAGTCCACAAAATGATAATTTAAGTAGTAATAGTAGTATAGGTGGATCAGCAAGTAAATCCAATAACAATAATCATGAATTGAATAATGAATTAAAAGCATTAAAACAACAAATTAAAAAATTAGAAAAATCAATTGGAATATCAAATAATGTAACAAAATCTAATAGTTTAAATCATAGAAATAAAATTAAAGAAATTGGTGATGGATATTATTATGATGATGATAATAATGAATTAGATCTTGATGATAATTATGATGATGAAAATAATGGGAATGGTAATGAAGATGATGATGAAGTACAAACTGTTAATAATGAAGAAGATGTTGTTGATTTTTATTATAAAATATTTGAAACAAATACACCCATATTAGTTCAAGGTCCATTAAGTTGGATATCAATGTTAAAAAGAGATAAATATTTAAATACAATTTTTCAAACTGCAAAGAGAGAAAAAATTATAATGAATGATATTAATGATTCAAGTATTAAGTTTTTAAAAAGATTTAAAAATGAATTAGATAATTGTTTTGAATTAGTTCAAGAAGTTCCAAATAGTTTATTAATTAATTTAAATAATGAAATTAAAACAAAATTTTTAAATGATCATAAATTAATTTGGTTATTAATTGATAAATTTTTTCAATCAAGTATTTATTGTTTTATACCAATTATTGATAAAATTGAATTTGAAATGATTTTAAATCCAATTATTGGGAATAGAAATTTATTAAATCCAAATATTAAAATAACTAAAAAACTTGAATTAATAATGATTGGTATATTATTAATGATTATGAGATTAAGTTCATTATATACAATATCAAATAAAAATAATATTTTTGGTAATAATAAAGATAAATTAACAAAAGATGAAGAATATATTATATCAAAACCAATTGAAGCACCATTAGAATTATTAAAAAATATAATAAGTCTTCATTTATCAGATATTATATCAATAGAAAGTTTTCAATTAAGATTATTTTTTAAATTATATTTAAATTATGAAAAAGATGAATGTAATTGTTCATTTGTTAATAATTTTATTACAGTTGGTTCATTAGTTAATGAAGCAATGTTATTAGGTTTAAATACAGAAATTGATGATCCAATTTCAATTAATAATACAATGAAGAGAAGAAGACTTTGGTATAAATTATCTGAAGTTAATTTTAATCAAGTTTTATTATATGGTACACCATTAATCTTTAATAAAGATATGCATGATGTTAAATTACCTGCAACAACTGGTGCTACAAATACTGGAAATTTATCAGGAGGTAGTATAAAATTAGGAATTAATGGTGATGAATTTTCAAGATTAGATAATATAATTAATCAATCATTACAACATAATATGAGATTTCAAAATATTTATAATAGAGTTTTAAAAATGGTTATTAATGCAAAGAGACCACCAACATTAAATCAAATTAAGAAAGAATTATTTAAATTAGAAAATTTAGATTCTGAAGTTAGTAATTTAAATGAAATTTTATTAATGCCAATTAATGATAATAAAGGAGAAGGAATAAATTCAATTGAAACAGAATATTTAAAGATTAATGAATTTGCAAAATTAATATTATCAACAGTTTTAAAAACAACAATTTATTCAACATTATTTGTTAAAACTAATGAAATTAAATATGTTTTAATGATTTATGAAATTTTAAAAAATAGTTTAACAAATATTGGAGAATTTACAAAAATTATAATTAAATTTGGTAATAATGGATCATTTTTTTTAATACCAAAATTATTAATAATTTATCATAGAATTTTAATAATTAATAATGGATTAATTTTAAGAATGAAAATTTCAATGAAATTTCAAAATCATGATTCAATTTATAATTTAATTTGTGAAAAAATGATTAAATTATCATATAAATTAATTATTAATTTAAAAGAATTTGCAAATTTTGGTTATTATCATTCATGGATATTTTTTAAAATGATTAGTTCAATATTTGATAGAATTGAAGATTATGCAACTTTTACATATAGAGATGTTACAAATTATTCAGTTCATGAAATGAGATATTCACAAGAAGAATTAGTTAATTTATTAGATATTCTTAATTCAATTGAATTACTTAATAATGGTAATGAAACTACAAATGATTTAGTTGTTGATAAAGGAGGAGAAGTTGTTTTAGGCGATACTTTAGATAATCATGAAAAAGTTATACCAAATGTTCAAGAAGTTAATGGTAATAATATTGGTAATATTTATGAAAATGATAGGATTTGGTTACAACAATTTAATTCTAATGAATCAGATATATTTAAATCTAATCATGGACATAGTCATACAGATCAAGATAAGATTGAAGTTGAAGATATACCAAATCTTAATTTTCTAGATTTAGAGCAATTGTTTTATAGTCATTAAAAAAAGGAATTTATATTTAATTAGTAAAAGCTTGTAGATCTGAAATAGTTAATTATTGTTAAAATAAACAAGAAAAAGGTTTCAGCCGTACCTTAATTTTTTAACCATAATTTTTTGTTTTGTGTGGTGAAAAATTTTTTTTAAGCATCATAGTTTTTTAGTTTTTTAAAAGAATTCAACGTTTTTTACTTTTTAAATAAAAGGCAGAGAAAGTTAAGTTGTTTTGCATTTGAAGAATTAAGTATTTGTCCCTTTTAATTATTTAATGAATATCTTTAAAATTTAAAATTAGAGAAGTTACTTTTAATAATTTATCTATCTATTCTATTTAGTATAAGAGATAACTTTAAATACAACAACTGTTATTGAACAGTAGAATTAACATTAACAAAATTAAAACTGAAATGAATAATCATTATCTAATTTTTTGTGTCATAAAATTCAAATTAATGATAAATAATTAGTAAAATCACAAGAAATTTTTGAATCACCGAGTATTAAATATTAATTATTTGAATTAGCATCTTTTTACATTTTTATTTCATTTTTATTTCAAATTTAATGGAACTATGTCTTCATTTGGTATAGTGGTATACTTCTATTAGGTTGAAGGTTGAAGTATTGAAGTAAATACGTTAAATCCTATATCCTAAACGCGTATTATTCCCTTTAATATAACAGATAGCCTTAACAACCCACATATAAAAACTTTGAGAAATTATATGATTGTCCAAAATACAAATTCTGGGTTTTAAAAATTTATAAATTAAGGTACGCAAGATTATACAGATAAAACGATATGAATATCCCGTTTATGAGACGTTTTTATGTCACTTTATCACTTGTTATTTGTTGATAGGGGGAAGTATATAGTAGTTGAATTATTTTAGTGAAAAGGGTATAAGGTTTCTGGTTGTTTAAATCGCATTGAAGCGAAAAAAAATAGTAAAACTAGACAACTATTTCTCCAGATATTGAGAGTAGACGATCAAGAAGTGCTAATGGCAGTTTGTAGATGTCTATGGTGTCTACTATAAAGAAGAACATCTCTATTATTTGTTGAATATCTTTTTTATGTCTGTTGATTTCTAACAAAAATACTGAGAACTGGCTACAAAAAGCTTGAAAGTTACAGGGGAGTTGTCTAAGTAAAATAGGAGATTTAGCCTGAGAAATTGCAGCCTAGAACAAGTATAGTGAGAAGTTCTTTGAAGTGAAAAATTTTTTTTTAGTGAACAACGCAGATATCGGTATACTTTTCAATTTAAAAATTTGGTAGTGAATTTTTGTATAGATCATCGCAATAAAGTGTTAAAAATATGAAAGAGATTGAAGAAAGTAGTTCAGTGGTCGAGTTAAAGTTAAGCTTGTTATTAGTGCCAGAGGACATTTCTCTTCCAAATTTTTTCTCAGTTGTTTCCAGTTTAATGGGTATTAATTCAAAAAAATTACACTCACTCAAAGGAAATTAATTCACCCATTAAAGGGTTCAAATAACTTCATCCAAACATTCCAACTCATCCACTTTCAAGTTTCAACGTCTCCAAAAAAGAAATGAAAAAAGTGTTAATAAATTTTTGTGTCTTTAGATTCTTTAGATAAAAATTTTTTGGGAAAATGTCCCGTTTTTTCATTTTGTGTCTATTTGTAAAAAAATGTAGCTGAATTCAATGGTTTTACTTCTCTGTTTGGCAACTATCTACACTTCATCACTTCATCTTTTGATTACTCGAGTAGTTTTGTTTTGTTACAAAATTTGGTGGTGAGAAAACTGTGATTTGTGTCACTTTTTGCTCAACTTTATTTAACCATTTTAAACTGGGAAAGATCTAGGTACCTTTCTTTAGTCAGTTTAGCTAATAACATTTTACTTTTAAATTACAATATTCCACTACAATTCTAATATACAATTGGTATACGGTTATACCACGCACTTTAATTCCTTTAAAGCTTTATTTTAGGGGAAAACATGAAAACCATTCCACCAAAAAAACATAAAATTCAACTCCAAAAACTAACAAAAATAAAAATACAAAAATCTGTTAACAAAAATTAACACTTTAAAAAATCTCAAATTAATGTTCAAAAAGTTCAAAATAGATTTTGGAGTTTGGACATAATTTTGGGACATTTTCCTAAATTTTTTCTTCCACCAAAATTTTACAAAAAAAAACCTCTTTTATTTATTTTCTTTTAATTTCTACAATTTTATCTATTTAATCTTTTTACTCCTTATTTTTAATTAAATAAATCTTTAAATATTTACTCTATTTAATTCATTTCCATTCATTCAAATTTTGGTTGGTTGTTTAAATTTTAAGTTTTACACCTTTCTTAACACTTTTTTTATACGTCAAAAAATACCCACTATTACAAATTATATTCAATTACAAATTTACAAAATATTCAATTAAATTACAAATATCATAAAGAAGATGGCAACTCCAATACCTTCAACCCCTTCTGGAAACAGTTCAAAGTCAAATAAAAAGAGAAACAGAGTTCCAATCTCTTGTACAATTTGTCGTAGAAGAAAAGTTAAATGTGATAAGAATAGACCAGTTTGTTCAGCTTGTCAAAGAACTGGTGTTGCACATCTTTGTCATTATATTGATCCAATTTGGGCTCAACCTTTAAACTCAAATGAATTAAATGTAATACAAAATTCAAATTCAAATCCAAATAGTGATCAATCTGTTTATATTGATGAATTAAAAGATAAAATAAAATTTTTAGAATCTAAGATAAATCAATATCAAATGATGAATACAAATAATAATGAAAATGATGATAATACAAATACAACTAATGATCCTAATGACAACAACACAATTAATAATGACCCTTTAAACAAATCAAATTCAAATTCAAATTCAAATTCAAATCTGAATAATTTAAATATATTAGACCCTGATCAATTAGATATACCATTAAGTTCAAGTGATGTATCAGATAATGAAGACGTTGGATCTTTGGATTTGGGTAAAAAGTTTGACATGTTACACATCAAATCAACAACAACTGTACATCTTGGTGCTACTTCTTGGTTAGCCATAATGAAAGGTGATCCATACTTAAGAGTTCTTTGGGCTCATATATTTAAAATGAGAAAAAAAGTTGAAGAATATAAATATAAGATGAATGCTCAAATGATTATAAACTTGAAGAATCAACAACAACAACAACAAGAAGAAGAGGAGCAAAAGAAGCAACAGGAACAAGAATCTACATCTAATGAACAAGAAAGTACAGAGGAAAAACCTGTTGAAGCTACTGATAAACCTGATGAAGATGAAGACCAAATTGATGCTGCAATCATTGAAGGCGTTGATTTATTAGAAGAACAAATTACAGAAATTACAGCAAAGGATTTGATTAAACATGAAGATGAAGATGATGATAGTGATATTATTAAAGGTATTCCTGATTCTAAACCTGATTCAGTTAAAGAAATTTCTACCGCTGTGATTGAAATTGAGGATGATGAAGATGAAACTACTAAAGATAATGAAAAGAACAAGAAGGAATTAAGATGTCCTGTTACTAATATTGTTTATGATAAAGATTGTCTTGCTCAATGTCCAGTTGCTCATATGCATTTAGATGAAGATGAAGAAGAAAGTAAAGATGATGAAAAGAAGAAGAAAGATGATGAATCTAAAGATGAAGAATCTAAAAAGGATGAAGTTGAATCAAATATAATAACTTCAGCAAATCATCAAAGTCCTGAACCAATGGAACACGATAATGATTCAATTGGTTCAAGTGATTCTCCAAAGACTATTCAAAGTGATCATCAATTAAATTTATCTAATTTTGATCAATTAAAAGATTTAAAAGTTTGTCCTTTAATGATTGGTGGTGATAAATCTCCTTTATCAGCTTTAAAAATGGCTCAATCAAATTTAGGTAATCCATTTAAACCAAGTCAAGATACAACTTCAAATAATTCTAATTCTGAAAATCAAACATCAACAAATCCAAATGCAAATCCAAATCCAAATGGTGCTAGTGGTAATCCTTATGCTCAACAAGGTAATGGTGCTGTTGCTAAAAATGCTAATCCTGTTAAAATGATTGAAGATTTATTACCAACAAAGAAAGTTTTTTGGTTATTAATTCAAAGATTTTTTGATGCTTTATACGTTTATATGCCATATGTTGATGAATTATCATTTAAAGAAGAATGTCGTTTTATATTTGGTCAAGCTGATGATGAAGAACAATCAATTAAATTAAAAGTTAGATCAGGTATGGATTTTGCTTTGATTGGTACTGTTTGTATTATTTTAAAATTAAGTTATGAATCATTACCAATGCATAATTCTGATTTAACTTCTGAATTATTTGTTAAAAAGACTAATTTTGTTAGAAATAATTCTAAAAATAATGGTGCTGGTTCATCATCAACAAATTCTCAACAAAATCTTTATTCAAAGTATGATATTATTTCAAAAGAAGATTTGGAAATTTTACAAGATCCAAAGAATAAAATTAATGCTGCTTTAGTTAATTGTGTTAAACATTGTTTTTCAAATTTAAAATTAATGAGAAAATCTTCAATGACAATTGTTCAATGTGGTTTATATATGAGATTTTATTTTATGTATTCACCTGATGATGGTGATGGACCTGATGGTTCAGATTGTCAAATCTTTTTAGGTACAATTATTCAAATGGCAATTTCAATTGGTCTTCATAGAGATCCTGAAAATTTTGAAAATTTTAATAATCAAAGACAAAGACATCTTTGGAGAAAAATTTGGTATGGTTTAATTTCTTTAGATGTTACACAATCAATGAATCTTGGTTGTCCAAGAGTTTTAACAAATACTGAATTTCATGATACAAAATTACCAAATGAAGTTCAATCAACAATGAAAGAATTTGAAAATGATCCAAGAGAATTAACAATTATTAAAAATATTAAAATTCAAAATAATATTGATAAATTAATTTCAAAAACTATGAATGTATTATTAAATGTTCAATCACCTGCTAAAAAATTTCAAGTTGATAGATTAATTAATGAATTAAGTCAATCAATTAATGGTTTCCAAGAATTAAAAAGACCTAAAAAGAAAAGAAAATCAAGTAATGGTAAATCAAATTCAAATATTTCAAATACTGATAATAATAGTTCAAATGATGAAGAAACTGATGAAAATAATAATAGTGAAGATGAATATAAATTACCACAAATTGGTAAAATTTTAATTACAAAGACTGATAATGAACCAACTTTTATGGCAAGTTCAAGAGCTTTACAATTTAGATTACATGTTATTGTTAATATGTTAATTTATTTATTAAATTATATTTTATATGTTCATTTTGAACCAAGAGGTGATAAAAATCCAAATTTTTCAAATTTAGCTAAAAATTATGCTCAAAAAGCTTTAGATTGTGCTTTAGAAGGTTATAGAAATTGTACTTTATTCTTTGATTGTGGTATTGAATATTTTGGTCCAAGTGTTGATATTATTCTTTCACCTTTATTATTATTAGTTGGTCATAGATCAATGCAATTTATGGTTTCTTTAATTTTAAGATCAAGATGTGGTCCATTAATGAAACCTCAATCAGCTGTTAATCCAAGTACTACTACTTCAAATAATAATCTTGATGGTTTTAATGATTCATTAAATTCTAATGGTAAAAGATCAAGAACTAAATTAGAAGAAATTGATGGTGGTATTAAATTAACAGCTGCAACAAATGAACCAAATAAAATTCCTGTTTCAAGTTTTAATGTTGATGTTAATTCTGGTGAAATTTTAGCAACTATTTTATTAGAACATATGGAAAAGTTTTATAAATTAGCAAATATTTTAGGTGAAAAATATAATTATAGTTGGAAAATGGGTAAGGCTGTTGAATTTTTTGTTACTTTATTAAAAAAACCAAATAATCAAATTGATGGTCTTGATCAAGATGATTTATCAAATGATTTATCAAATTTATGGGATTCAAATCCAACAAATATTGCTTCTTCTTCAAATTCTTCTTCAACTCCAGCTTCAACTTCAAACATTCCTTCATCAATTCCAACTGCTACTTTGAATAATATTGGTGCTTCAACTGATGATAAATCAAAATCAAAAAGACCTATTGGTAAATGTCCAATTTATCATGGTAATGGTAATCTTGATTCAAATACTCAATCACCAAATGTTCAAAAAGAATTAAAAGATTTACAATTAACCTTCTATGGTAAAGAAAATTCAGGTAAAAAGACAAATTCAAAGAGTAAATTATCAAAAGTTCAAAATTTTTCTTCATATGCTTCATCTTTATCAAATAATTATCGTAATGGTAGTGGTATTAAACATATGCATACTCATAATCACAATCATACTCAAAATCATGCTAATCATAATCACAACCATAATTACATGAATGCTGCTTCTTCTAATAATGTTAACAATAACAGTAAGATGAATAAAATGAATTTGATGGGTAAATCAACTTCTAGTAATAATATGGCTTTAAGTGGAATGGGTGTTTTTAGTGCTATTCAACCAAATATGCCAACTATTAATTTAAGTACCAATACAGCTATGAGTAGCAGTAGCAATCCAAGTATTCCAATTGATATGGATGCATTAAATAGTTTAGTTCCAAGTTTAACAAGTCCAACTTCTTTAGCTAATATGGAACAACAAACTAATGAATTTTTCAATATTTCTGGTATGCCTGAGATTCCTGGTATTTTACCTGTTTCAAATTCAACTATGAATATTAATAATGGTAATGATTTCAGATCTAATAGATCAAGTAATAATTTCAATCCATTTATTACTAATAATGGTAATGGTATGAATAATAACAATTCATCAAATGGTTTAAGTTCTAGACTTGGTAATAATAATGTATTAGGTTCAAACTTAAATATGAATGTTGAATTAGGTGGTGAACAATTTATGAATGAATTAGCTGATAAGAATTTCAATGTATTATTTGGTAATGTTGATGAATTTAATACTAATAGTATTAATATGAATACCATTGGTGCTAATCCATCAAATAATAATATTAATGATACAATGATGATGAATAATGGTATTCAAAATAGTTCTTTTGCTAATGATTTATCAATGAATAGTCAAAGTGTTGATTCTACAAACTTTAATATTGGTTCTTCAAATTTCAATAGTTCAATGAATAATGGTTCTTCAAATGTTTTAAATAATTCAAGACAATTAAATATTGATGATCTTATTGGTGATATTAAAAAGAATTCTCAATTACAACAAGAACAATTAAAACGTTTACAATTACAACAGTTACAATTGCAACAATTACAACAACAACGTTTAAAACAACAACAACAGTTGAATTTACAAGCTGCTCAATTAGCTCAAGCTCAAGCTCAACAACAAGGTGGTTTTGATGAAAGTTTAAATAATGATTTTAATATCATGATGACTGGTAATTGGTTCAGTTGATTAGAAGGGATGTGATTTTTTTTATATTGGATAGAGACGTTTTTAGATTAGACAATGTGTGTGTTTAATAATATGTGTGTGTATTTTTTTAATGGCGAATGATGATTTTTATAGGTGTATATGTTTTTAAGTACTTTGTTTTTGTGTTCAGCATTTTCTTTAATAGTATAGTTTCTATGATAGAAGTTATTTCTTTTAAAAAATTACATTATATTTCATAATTTCTTGTAGGTCATTAAAATTATATTTGTTTATTTTTCAATTCTTTGTAAATAACCTTGTTGTATTAATCTTTCAACATCTGCTTTCCTTACAAAGAATTGTGAATCTTTAGTCAATGTAAAAACACCATATTCTGTTTGAATTTCACCAGCATCTTTCAATACTCTAACGTCAATGAAAACATCTCCTGGTGGTTCTAATGGACCTGATAAATCTAATTCAGGGAATGAACTTTTATATTCAGCAGTTATTTCGTCATAAGTTTTAAAATAATCCATTTCATGATGATTATTTATAATTGGATCTTGATTTTCCCAAACATAACCATCCATTTTTTGAGCTCTTAATCTTTCATAAGCTAATAAACAACGTTTATTACGACGCATACAAAGATGACTTGTAAATATAAAACCTTTAGCAGCTGGATTTTCTTGATCAACTGTTTGTAATTGTCTAAATATTTCATCAGTTTCTTTTACTATTTCTCTTACTTTTGTTTCATCAAAATCTGGTATTTTTTCTAAATTTTGGATTCTTTTAGCTTCATAAATTAGTTTATTAGCTATATCACCATACATTTTATTCTTTTATTATGATGACTGTGTTGTAATTAATTTATTTGATACGCGTCTCTGATGGTTAAATTAGAACACGCTCTATTTTTTTATTAGTTTGGATATTTGGATTGATTTAGTGAAATATTGTGTGTTAAGTGGTGATTTGTTAAGAATATGACCCAGAAACTACCACTTATCTCTATTATAATTGCTGTTGCCTTTGAATATTAGATCTTTTTGTATGTAAAAAGAAAACAAAGCAAAAAACTTCAAAAAATTCTTTGGATAAAAAAAATACAAAAAATTCAAATCAATTCATAACAAAAAGGAAGAAGAAAGAAGAAAGAATCAACTGAATCAGAATGTCTAGAGTCTATGGGAAGAAGAAGAGGGTTTTAACTAGACAACCAAGTGCAGCTCTATTATCACCAGAAAAATTGAACGATTTAGAGCAAATTACAAGACCTTCATCCCGTTCTTCAGATTCTTTAACGCTCTCGCCATTCACTAGTCCAGTAAGGAAATCAATGAATACTAGAAGAAGTAGAAATGATTCTGATTCTGAGAGTGAGACTGAGATTTCAAACCATGAAGATGAGAAATTTGATAGTTCTGTTTTTGATTTAAAAGATGAAGAAGAATTGACAGTTATTAACAATTCAAGAAAGAGAAATAGAATTAGAACAAAAGTTGTTGAAGTTGAAAAGAGAAAGAAGAATTTACCTGTTAAACATCTTTCACAATCACCTGAATCTGGATTGAGTAGTATGTTTATTGAATCAAAGAATAAACCAACTTGGTCACCTGGTAAAACTCCTAAACAGTCACCATTGAGAATGGGAGATACAAATGATTATCAACCAGTTTCACCTTCACCATTAAGAAGTAAGAGTATGATTGATAATTCAAGTAAGAGTTTACAGGATATAGTTAGTTCTGAAACTGGTACAAGTACTGAATTCAAACCAAAGAAATTAGATTTCAATAAGATTGCACCAAAATCAAAATCAAAACCTAAAACCAAAATAAATTCTCAATCTTCAGATGGATGGGATCTTTTAGCTGATTTAAGTGATGAAGAAGAAACTAAACCTATTAAGAAAGTTGGATTACTCAATTCTATGACCAAGAGCCCAATGAAAAAAGCTACTACTAATAAAGTAAACTTTGAAGAGAATGAATTAATCAAATTTTTAAAGAATCATGAAGATGAAAAGAAGAAGAGAGAAGAAAATGAATCTAAGATGACTGAAATAACTAGATCATTTACTGAAACACCAGAACCAATTAAATCTTTAGAAGAAAGAAAGTTGAATAGAACTTCCAAAACTTATGGTGGACTGAGATCTTTCAGATCAGGTGAAAATTCACAAAATATTAATGATAATGATAATGATAATGATAACGAATTAATGACTAATGACCAATTTAATAATATTAATAATGAAATAGAAAGCAACAGTGATTATGATATTTCAACTGATGTTGATACAGATTCAAATAATAGAAGTAATACAAACAGTAGAAGATCTACACCATCAACACCAAAGAGTAAACAAAATTTAAGAAATTTAAGTGATTTAAGACAACAAGGTTCAAATACACAATATATTGATGAATTTAATTTTATAATTGAAGGTATTGAGAATTCAAAAACTAAAATTTCAAGTATATTAGAATTATCAATAAAATTATTAGATGATGATTTTTTTAAATTTTTAAAGAATTATGGATTACCAATTAATTTTAAATTTAAATTAATAAATTCAATATTAAAGAAAGAATCTGAAGTTGAATGTTATATTTTAGGGTTTTTATTATGTAAAATATCAGAATTAGATTTAAGTTCAGAATCTGATGATAGTAAAGATATTGATCAAATTATTTTGAATTTATTAAATCAAAGAGATACACCATCTATTGATAAAGAAAAAAGCATTTCAAAGAATGGTAAAGCTTTATACAAGGAATTTCTTGAGAAATTAGATCAACAATATTCATCATCTTTCTTTGGTATAACTTTATTATTTCAAAATCCTGATTTTATTAAGAATAATAATAAGATATTTCAAACAACTATACCAATTTTTAAATCTTTAAATGATACAATGTTTAAAGATAAATTAGATTTCAAAGTTTTCCATATGTTATTAAAACTTTATGAAACATTTTTAAACAATTATGAAGAAGATAACGAAGAAAAAGATATTGATTCTAATTTTAAAGATATTTCAAATATTTTATTGAATATTATTTTGAAATTTAATAATAATAAGATTGAAGAAGCAAGTTGTCAAATATCTTTAATTAAATTATTAATTGTTCTTACAATCAAGAAGATTAAACATCCATTTGAACCAAAATTAGTTCTTGACATTGTGGAAGATCTTCATTCAAATATAGTTACAGAGTCAAATACTGAAATCAAAGGGTCTATATGTGTATTAGAGATGGGATTATTAATTAATTTGATTGAAGATAATGATAAATGTTTAGAAGAGATGGCTAAGAAAGAAAATATGAAGGTTTTATACAAAGTTTATGAGGAGTTAATAACAAAGAGACAATATAATGATCCAGTTCTTAATTATTTTACATTCTTAATTGGAAATCTCTATTTGAAAAAAGATGGAGTACATATAGTTGAAAAATATTTTGACCCTTCAGAAATTGATCAGATTAAACTCACTCTTTACAAGTTTGACCATAGAGGCAACAAGATGGTACAACTGCAGATAGAGACCATTCTTGAGAAGATGAGACTCTCCTAATCTCCTTTACATAAACACTAAACCTATTTTACCTGTTTGTAGAAAATGCTGCCAAAACCAAAACGCGTCCCTCCGAAAAAACCGCGAAGATTTCTGCCAAAAAAATTAACGAAAAGGAAAAAAATTTATTAAAAAATAAAAATTAAAAAATGGGAATTGAAACTCGAGTTTTTATATTTTTAAGATTTAAAAACTTTTCTTTGATCTTCTATAAGCTTTAATATTCAATATTCTGATCTCTATTAGACTACTAGATGTTTCCGAACGAGATACACATCAAGACCTCCAAGAACTGGATCTTGCCTCCTCGTCCAAGACCTGGTAGAAAATCCATGCAATGCAAAAATAAGGACAAAGATAGTCATTCTAAAGATTCAAGTTCAAACAACAACAACAGCAACAACAATAACTCCAATAATAACAGTAGTACTAATAATACTTCCAATAATAATGAGTCTGATTCAAATGGTTCTCCAGGTGATAATAACCAAACTGGTTCTTTAAACCGTGTTAGTACTACATCTACTAGCACATCACCTCAAAATTCAAACAACAACTCATCCTCTTCCTCATCTACTAATCAAAGTAATAATGGATCAAACCATTCATCAAATCATTCATCTAAACCTGTCAAGAAGACTGTTAAGAAGAAAGATATTGAATTTTTGAAGAAGTTAAGTATAGAGAATAATAGTTTAAAAAATGAATTAAAAGAATTATTAAATAAATATAATGATATTACTGAAAATTCAAGAGATATTACACCAATAAATTACTCCATTAATGAGTTAGCTATATTAACAAATCTTGATTTCAGTTCACCACCAACTACTGCTACTGCTGCTTTTAATAATACAATTAAATCAAATACTAAGAAAGTTACAAAAGTTAAAACTGAAATTTCAGATCTTGATTTAATTAATACTTTTAGTAACCATGCTATTAATCAAGATAATATTGATATCATTAATAAGAATAGTCATATGATGAATAGAAGTAATAGTGTTGATATGTCAGCTAGTGATATGATTTCTTCACCATCATCAACTTCTTCATGTTCAAGAAAAAGAGAAATGGATCAAGATTCTATTCCATCTTTAATGTCATCTTCATCAACTTCTACAAGTTTAAATTCTTCTACAAATACATTAGATAGTACAGGTATAAGATTTGATGAATTCTTAACTAGTAACAATCCAATGACTACAATTCATGAAAATGTTATGATAACTAATGCTAATGTTCCAAATAGTAAGAAAATTAAAATTAAAATGGAAGATATGGATGTTGAATTTGATTTCTTAAAAGGAGTTGATGATATTAAAATGTCTGAAAATAATAGTTTTATTAATAATTCAATAATGGCTTCTAATTCTAAATCTCAAGATATGGATTTAGAAATGTCAAATCCTAATATTATTCCTGAAGATGTCAATTATGATGAATTTTTTATGAATTATTAAGTTATAAAAAAGACTATTTAAGAAACCCACTATTTTTTTTATATTTATGAATTACTATTAGAACAATTATTATGATGACAAGATTTACTATTGACGTTTGTTACGTGTGTGACGTTTTGTGTGTGTGCTTTTTTATAAGTTGGGATATGGAAAGAAAAGTGTTAAAAAGGTCCTGTATATAAATTAACTCTTTTTTAAGCTTATCTTTCTCCCAATTTACCTTATTTTTTTTATACTTATTTATGTGTTTTATGTTTAACTACCTACTAATTCTTAATAACTGAGATTGAAGATATCTATAGACTAGATCAGATTAACAATTTTTTTATATTAGATATTTTAATTATGATATTATATGCCCTTTTTGATTTTTCTATTTAATTTTGCAAATCCCGATAGAGAGCCGATTTCTTCCGTTCACGTGACTTTTTTTAATTCTGCCATTTTTTCTTAAATTTTCGTGGTTTTTCAGTTTTTTTTTTTTTTTTTTACCTATATGAAAATTTTTTGAGATGAGCTGCAAAATTTAAGTAAGATAAAACTATTTGTAATATTCATAAACAATAAGATGAGTAGTATTGATAATCTTTTCTCCTCTGCTAAGAAGGATGATTCCATTGTGAATTTATTTGCTCAAAAGAACACTGGTCCTGTAAAGAGAACAGTCAAACAAAGAACAGTAATTGAAGTTAAGAAACAAGAGAAACCTGAAACTGAATCAAGTGAAAGTGAAAGTGAAGATGATTCAAGTGATGATGAAGAAGAAGAACAAGAAGAAGAAGAAGAAAAAGTCGAAGAACAACCAAAAAAGAAAAGTAAATCAAAAGATGAAGATGATGATTTAGAATCAAGATATATGGAAAAAATCTTAAAATCTGATAAACCAGAAGAAAAGAAAGAAGATGAAGAAGATGAAGAAATGAAAGATGCTGAAGAAAGTGAAGATGATTCATCCGATTCAGAAGATGAAAAAGATACAATAGCTAAATCTGCTCCATCTGCTAAAGAAATTGATTTAAAAGCTTCAGAAGTTGAAAAAGCTGAAAGAACAATATTCGTTGGTAATTTAACATCAACTGTTATTACTTCAAAACAAGCATACAAAGAATTCAAAAAATTATTCAATAATCTAGGACCTGTTGAATCTATTAGATTTAGATCAATTGCATTTAATGAAGCTTTACCAAGAAAAGTTGCCTTTGTTCAACAAAAATTACATGATTCAAGAGATTCAATTAATGCTTATGTTGTTTATAAATCAAAAGATTCAGTTCCAAAAGCTTTAGAATTAAATGGTACAATTTATAATAAATTACATATTAGAGTTGATTCAGTTGCTCATCCATCAAAAATTGATAATAAAAGAACAATTTTTGTTGGTAATTTAGATTTTGAAGAAAAAGAAGAAGAATTATGGAATATATTTTCAGATTGTGGTGAAATTGAATTAGTTAGAATTATTCGTGATCCAAAGACAAATGTTGGTAAAGGTTTTGGTTATGTTCAATTTAAAGATTTCCCAGCTGTTAGTAAAGCTTTATTATTACATGAAAAGAAATTAGGTGAAAAGAAAAGAAAATTAAGAATAACAAGATCAAAGAAAATAACAAAAACTCCAATAAAAATGGGTAAAAAGATTGATGTTAATTCATTAAGTAATGCACAAAGAACAAAATTAGGTAGAGCTAAAAGAATTTTAGGTAAAGCTGATAGATCAAATGCTGGTAAAGTTGTTAAGAAAAATGATAACGATGGTACTATTGAAGAAGGTACTAGAGCTAAGAAAGGTGATCGTGTAGTTGGTGTTAAGAATGGTAAAGGTCGTGTTAAAAAACCAAGAATCAGAGAAAGAACTCAAAACTTCAAGAATAATAAAGTATCAAAGAAATAGAGATCAGGCGGTTTATTAAGTAATTTTATAGGTTTGCATCAATAATGTTTTTTTTAAGTCTATTTTTCCAAAAAATGATTATAATATAAAATAGTTATAGTTCTAATTAATAGATGAATGTATATGTATTGAATATCTAACTGTAGAACACCATTAAAACTAATATAATTCATAAATTTAAGCATAGAAAAATTTATGGTGCTCTAACTTGCTTAGTAAGATTTCCGCTAAAAAAACCTTTGTCCACTACAAAAGAGATCAATTCTTTTTACTCAACACAACAATCAAGAAAAAAACACCCCATATAAAAGAAGTACACTCTTTAAATCCAATCAAGTTGCCATCAACAGTCAGATTATACCACATAGCACTTCTGTTTGCTATCATTTCTACTCTTTACCACATATATTCCCACGCAATGACACAGAGACCATTAGCTGATGTTTGTCTAGAAGCTTATAGAATAGTTCAAAGTTTCTTAGAGTTATCAATAGATGAAGATTCTACATTGAAGTCTGCACAATCACAAGTAAATAAATCATTAGAAATAATAAATTCTACACTAGAAAAGTTTGATATTAATGAAATTTCTTTATCCTATAATGGAGGTAAAGATTGTTTAGTTATGTTAATTATATTTTTATCAGCATTACATACAAAATATTCAACTGAAAGCTTAAATGAAATACAACATATTAAGGCTTGTTACATTAATTATGAATCTGAATTTGATGAACTATTATCATTTCTTGATTATTCCAAAAAACAATATAATTTACAACTTTGCGAATATAAAGATAATTTAAAAGATGGATTAAACCATTATTTAAAAGAAAATCCAGATATAAAAACCATTGTTATAGGAACAAGATTTTCTGATCCATTTTCATCAAATCTTAAATATGTTCAAGAAACTGATCCAGAATGGCCAAAATTTTTAAGAGTTCATCCAATATTAGACTGGCATTATAATGAAATATGGAAATTCTTAAAACTAAATAACATTGTTTATTGCAAACTTTATGATATGGGGTATACATCAATAGGAGGTTCACAATCTACAATAAGGAATCCTTCTCTGAAAGTAGGTGATGATGATTACTTACCTGCTTATGAACTTGATGGTGATGAAAGAGAAAGAGATGGAAGATTAAAAAAAAGGGTTTAATCAAAACTGCAAATAATAACACCAAAAAATTCTAACGACACTCCTCTCTTTTTTAATTTATATTTATCAATGATAGTTTAATGACTCAAAATTCACATTCAATATTAATACAATAAGTATTTCATACCAATAATATTAATAAATTTATGTAGTTATTCAATCTTATCGGTTTTGATGAAGTCGGAACTCGTCAATTTTTTCAACTAAAATTTTTTGACTTCCGGCTCATCTCATAAAATTTTTTCAAATGTTTAAATAACATAATTCTCTTTTTTAAAGTTTTAAATTATTATAACTAAAACAATTACAAAAGGATGGCTAAAAGGCAAAAGGGTGGTAGACGTGCCAAATCTACCAGAAGAGTTCAAAATGCCTTTGAATTAGCACAAAAGCAAGCAGGTGAAAATGATAGTGATTCCTCTGATGATGGTGCTATTGTTAATCCTCGTAAGAATATGTTAAAGTCTAATGGTGAACCATATGATTCTGATGAAAGTTTTGAAGATGAAGAAATTGATTCTGATGAAGCTTTAGGTTCTGATGATGATTATGATGTCTTGAATTCCAAATTCTCTCAAACAATTAGAGATAAAGCAAAACAACAAAAGAAAGGTGGTAAGAAGAATAATTATTCATCAGAAGAAGAATATGATAGTATTGATGAAAGTGAATTATTACCATTATCAGCAGTTTGGGATTTAGATGATAAATCAAGTAAGAAAGATTCATCAAAAGATAACAAAAAGTCTGAATCAAATAATGATCTTTTATTAGACGATTCTGATATTTCATCATCCGAAGAAGAAGAAGATTCTGAATTAGAATCAGGTTCAGAATCAGACTCAGAATCAGAAAGTGATGATGAAGATGAAGGTGAATTCCCATTTGAAGGATTCTCTGATGATGAAGAAGTTGAATTAACTACATTAAAATCAAAATTAAGTAAAAAAGAAGGTAAACAAAAGCAACATTATCAAAATTTCCAAATTGAAGAAAATGAATTAGCTTTACCAGGTGGTGGTAATGATATTACATTAGCTGATATGTTATCAGTAGTTGATGGTAAATCAGCTAAGAATGCTGTATTGATTGATAAAGTTGAAACAGAAGAAAGTGGTAAATCATTAGCTATTCCATTACCAAAAAGAATTCAAGAAAGACATGAACGTAAAGCTGCATATGAAATTTCTAAAGATGAAGTTAATAAATGGAAAGATATAGTGAAAGAAAATAGAACTAAAGAAGTTTTATCTTTCCCAATGAATAAATCAGTTGTTCATAATGCTCCATCTGCTTTCAACTCATCAACAAAACCTTTCAATGAATTAGAAGAAAAGATTAACTCAGTTTTAACAGAATCAAAATTAAATGATGATAGAAAAGAATCAACTTTTGAAGAAATTGCAACTGCTAAAATGTCACCAGAAGAAATCAAAAAGAGAAGAGAAGAATTAAGAAAGATGAGAGAATTAATGTTTAGACAAGAAAGAGAAGCAAAGAGAATAAAGAAAATTAAATCAAAATCATATAGACGTATTAAGAAGAAGGAATTAATGAAGAATAAAGCCTTAGTTGAAGGTGAAGAATCTGATGATGAAGACCATGATAACAGAAGAGCACAAGAAAGAATGTCATTAAAACATAAGAATAATTCAAACTGGTCTAGATCTATGATTAAATCTGGTTTAAGTAAAGACAAAGAAGCAAGAGAAGAAATGGAAGAAATGTTAAGACGTGGTGAACAATTAAGATCCAAGATTCTTGATCGTGAAGATAATGATGATGAATTTGGTGATACTAATGATTTGAACTTAGATAGAGATGTTGAATATGAATCAGAAACTGAAACCAGAGAAAACTTGGGTAAAACTGGTGTTTTAAATATGGCTTTCATGAAGAATGCTGAATCAAAAGAACGTATAAAAAATCAAGAAACAAGAGAACGTTTAAGAAAATTAGAAGAAGATGATGATATTGAAGCTTTTGAAAGTTCAGAAAACAATACTGGTTCTGTTAATAATCAATTAAATGCTGGTAGAAGAATATATACTCCAGGTGCTGGTACTTCTAACACTGAAGTTCAAAACATTAGAGATGAAGTTCTTGAAGAAAATGAAGCTGATAATGCAAAGAGTTTAGAAAATAGATTAACTAAATTACACGATAAGAAGGGTTCAAAGGCAAACAAGAAGAAAGATACTGCTGCTGCTAACGAGGACAAAGAAAAAGAAAATGATAAAGAAGTTGAACAACAAGATGAAGATTTTAATCCATGGTTACAAAGTGATGAAACAACTGTTCAAAAATCAAGAAAGATTCAAGTTGTTGATCAAAATAGTAGTAAACTTGAAAAAGCTGCTTCTAAAATGAACAAACAAAAGAAACGTAAGGCTAGTCAAATGGAAGAATCTGATAACATGATTGATATGGACCAGACTTTAAAGATTGTTGATCCTCATGCTAATGATTCTGATTTTGAAGGTGATGATGCTGAAGATGAATCAAATATTCGTATGTTCAAGCAAAAAGATCTTATTAAACAAGCTTTTGCTGGTGATGATGTTGTTGCCGAATTCGAAGCTGAAAAGAAACAAGTTATCAGAGATGAAGGTGATCAAGTTGAAGATTTAACATTACCAGGTTGGGGTGACTGGGCTGGTGGTAAGACTAAGAAAGCTAAGAAGAATAAATTTGTTAAAATAACGAAAGGTATTGATGCTAATAAGAGAAAGGATAAGAACTTGAAAAACGTTATAATAAACGAAAAAGTCAACAAGAAGAATGCCAAATATCAATCATCAGCAGTTCCATTCCCATTCGAAAATAGAGAACAATATGAAAGAAGTTTGAGAATGCCAATTGGTCAAGAATGGACTTCAAGAGAAACACATCAAAGATTAACAATGCCTAAAGTTATCATTAAAACTGGTACTGTTATTGATCCATTAAAAGCTCCATTTAAATAGAGTCTTTTATTATAAACAAAGGGGGAAAAATTTAAGGTCGAATATTAATAAATTCAATTTTTAATAAATATATATAGCATTTTGTTTTTAAGTATAAACAATTTTATTTAATACTACTAATTGACATGTAAAATAAAATTGGAATCATTAGTTGATATATTTATTTATTGTACAAATTTTGAAATAGATGTTAATAAAATCACAAACTGTCTAATCTATCATTTATCTCTTGAGGAGATAATTTTCTAAATCTTGGACCTTGTTGATCTTTGACACCTTTGAAACCTAATAAATCATCATTTGGTTCACCAACAATAGCGATTTCAACAGTATCACCATTCATATCACCTTCAATTGATTCTTTTAGAGTTAATAAAGCAATATGTATAGCATCTTCTAATTCTAATTCGTCATTCCATCTCTTTTCTAAAAATGTTTTAGCTGCAACAGCACCTTTACCAATAGCAGTTGCCTTCCATGGGAAATATGAACCAGATGGATCAACTTGGTAAAGACCAAACTTGTTGTGATCATCATAACCTGCAATTAAAAGAGAAACACCATATGGTCTAACACCACCTGATTGTGTACTTTCTTGCATGATTTTAGCAACTTCACTTACTAAAATTTTTGTTGGAGGATATTCATTATAGATTCTTTTATAATTTGTATGTGAAACTTTTCTAGCCTTATCTACTAAAACTCTGAAATCAGGACCCATACCTGAATATACAGCACCAATATCTGGAGTTATTAATGATACTTTTGATAATGTTTCTGAATTGATTAATGAAGATGAGGATTTTTTCTCTGTTGCAAGAACAACACCGTTTGTAGCTATATAACAATTGTTCAGTTAGTATCAAATAGATCACGAGATAACAACATCATAATAAAACGCGAAAACATACCTTTAATACCTAATGATGTGACACCTTGCTTTACAGCATTAAGAGCATACTCAATTTGGACCAATTTACCACTATAATTAAAAAAGTATATTAGTATTTTAGATTCATAAACTATTTGAATTGCCTCCAGTTTAATAATTCATAATTGAAGTATCAGAGAGCAATGTATTTCTTTTGAATTAGAACTTACCTTGGTGAGAAAGTTGTCAATGAGAAGGAATATCTATCAGCCATTGTAAAATTATTATATGATGTGGATTATATTTGTTAAAGATTCCTACTGTTCTTTATATTTTGCCATCGAAATTTGATTTTTGGTTTTTTGAACTTACAAAATCTTTTTGGTTCGGACACTCAAAATCGAAATTTATCGACAGGTTTTTCTACATTTTGGTAAGAAATCATTGATAAAACAGAGTGGTTCATATATAAATCATTGATCAAGTTGTTACTTGTATGAATTAGATTAATTTTAAATATTAATATTCTATTTTTTTTGCATAAAAGTTTCTTATTTTTTCGTGAGAATAGATGTATGCTTTGTTGTGATATTGAAATTAATTGGTAGCATCTGTCTTCGTTATTCCTGTAGCTTCTGATTCTTTTTTATTCTTATAATATACTGCTTGTGATGATACAAGTTGTTTTAGTAGTTCTTTGCTTGGTCTTTTAACATGCATGAAATTACAAAGTCCACCTCTTTCACAATTTTCAATATCATGTTGACGACATGTACTATCTCTCAGACTTGCAACTGGACTTAGTTCACAAAAGATTGGTCTTGAATCATACCATCTTGTACTGAAATTATCTCTTGCCTTTGAAGCATCTTCTGCCTTTCTAAACTTTATATAAACGTTACCATTTAAATGATTATTATGATTTTCACAAATTGTTAATTCATCAACTTCACCAATAAGACTTGCTTCAATAAACAAATCTTTATATAATTCATCAAAGTTTTCATTAATTTCTTCTTTAGTTAACATATTAGACCTACTCATATCAGGGTTTTGATATAAATTTGTCATTAAAATAGTATGTGAAGTAGCTGGTCTTGTATGTCTTCTTGAACATTTATCACCATGTCTACAAGCACCAATCTTTGTATAAAATTCACTATTGGAGATGTTAGTAATGATGCAGGAATTAAAGTTGAAGTATTTCACAGTTATTACTTACCAGATAATAGATTCAGACATCTTATAATGTTTAATATTATGTTGTAAAGAATTTGTTATTTAGAAGAGATGATTTTTCTAGATTTTTTTTTCTATCATATAAAAAAATAAAATTTTGAAGAATAGATTTAAGTACAATTTCAATTCTATAATTTCAATTCTATTATCGTCATAATGGGTGTAAGTAACTGTTACTATTACCATTATTTTTAAACCAATACTAACATAATTTAAGGCTGATGGTGGTACAATTTTAAAAAGAAGTGATTTGATCAAACAAGAAGCAAAAGATTCAAAATATGATAAGTTTATCGCATCTACTTATAATCAGAATAAATGGCATACATGTCAACTATCAAATAAAGAATTACATGAACCAATAGTGAGTGATTATAAAGGATTACTCTATAATAAGGAAAGCATATTGGAGTATTTATTAGATCCAACTAGTTTAAGTCCAAAACAATTGGAATTAGTTCAACATATCAAGAGTTTAAAAGATGTAGTGGAATTAAAGTTAGAAAAGAATGGAAGTGAAAGTAATGAACATATATGCCCAATAACGGGGAATGTATTGGGAAGTAATGGAATGAAATATATTTATATTACAGAATGTCATGATGTTATGGCAGAAAAATGTTTAAAAGAAGTGATAATAGAAGAAGAGAAAGTTTGTCCATTGTGTAATAAAGTTTTTGATATTAACAATGTTATTATAATTAATCCAACAGATGATGATGATATAGAAAAATTGGAAGAGAGATATCAAAAATTAACTAAAGCTGGTTTAACACATTCTTTGAAGAAGATTAAGAAGAGTAGTAGTAGCAAATCAAAGAATCATGATGTTGAGAATGGTAAGATTAAAAAATTGAAATCAAAAAAATAAAACTACTTTATATTGTTTTTTAAAAAAGACACATTAAACATAAATTAAATTTTAAATAAATACACGAAAGTAGATTGGTTTAGTGTAAAGCACCATATTTATAAGACTTTTATTATTCTTTAGATTACCATATTAGATTTTTTTTTTCTTTACTTGTGATGATTGATATTCACCGGGAATTGAATGAAGTTGTATAGGAAACCTATTGTTGTTGTTGTTGCTCAGCAGCTAATCTTGCAGCCTAATATTAAGAAATATTGTTAGTATTTATAGCTTGAGAAGTATCATTATTTAGATATTCTAACTTACTTGTTTATCTTTGATTGCTTGTTGTTGTTTGTCAAATTCTTGACCATTCTTATACATTTGCCATGACATACCACCAACCATATAAAGGGAACCACCAATAAGGGAAAGGACGGTTAAACGATGGACAGCATCTGTTAAGGTAACGTACCAGGTATATTTAGCCATTTTGTATTATAGTATATGAGTATGAATGAAAAGATTAAAAACATATATATCTTTCTTTTCCTGAGAAACTTGACAAAAAAAGAAAATTTTAAACCAAAATCACGTGAGAATCTGATTACATAATTTTGTTAGCTGAGATTACATAATCTTTCCCTTTTGTTGAGTTTTTTTTTTATTCTCGTTTAACGTCGTTCAAAAAGTAATTATTTATTTCATTCTTTTCAACTTTCTTTTTGCCACTTGATTTGAATAAACTACATTCTTTTAACAATATAATCATGTCTGCTCGTCCACAAAACGTTGGTATCAAAGCCATTGAAGTCTACATTCCATCTCAAGTAAGTTTCACCAGCAGAATCAGGTCGATATACACAGTTTTGATAAATTTTTTTGATCGAACGATACGCGATCTTTGTTGAATTAATAGGTTATCCGCCCAACTTTTGTTCAATAGATCTCTATTATAATTGAATAGTTCACTATATAACCATCATCATTGAGTTATATAATCAATGTTTTATCAAATCTCATCATTTTGATTTAAAGAATTTGAATACTAACTGAATTTTTTGCGTGTTTTAAAATTAGGCTGTTAACCAAGCTGAATTAGAAAAATTTGATGGTGTTTCACAAGGTAAATATACAATTGGTTTAGGTCAAACCAATATGGGTTTCGTTAACGATAGAGAAGATATCTACTCAATGTCATTAACTGTCTTATCAAGATTATTAAAGAACTATGACATTGATACAAACTCTATTGGTAGATTAGAAGTTGGTACTGAAACTTTATTAGATAAATCAAAATCTGTTAAATCTGTTTTAACTCAACTTTTAGGTGAAAACACTGATACTGAAGGTATTGACACTATTAATGCTTGTTACGGTGGTACCAATGCTGTCTTCAACTCTATTAACTGGGTTGAATCATCAGCTTGGGATGGTCGTGATGCTGTTGTTGTTTGTGGTGATATTGCCATTTATGAAAAAGGTGCTGCTAGACCAACTGGTGGTGCTGGTACTGTTGCCTTATTAATTGGTCCAGATGCTCCAATTGTCTTTGATAACGTTAGAGGTTCATTCATGGAACATGTTTACGATTTCTACAAGCCAGATTTCACTAGTGAATATCCATACGTTGATGGTCATTTTTCATTAGCTTGTTACGTTAAGGCCTTAGATAAAGCTTATGCTGCTTACTCCAAGAAAGCTGCTGCTAGAGGTGTTGAATTAGCTACAAAAGAAACTGTTGGTGCTACTCAAAGATTTGATTATAATGCTTTCCATGTTCCAACTTGTAAATTAGTTGTTAAATCATATGCTAGATTATTATACAATGATTTCAGATCAAACCCATCATTATTCCCAGAAGTTGACCAAGCTTTAGCCACCTTATCATATGAAGAATCATTAACAGATAAAACTGTTGAAAAGACCTTTGTTGCTCTTGCCAAAGAATTAACCAAAGAAAGAGTTCAACCATCATTACAAGTTCCAACCAACACTGGTAACATGTACACTGGTTCATTATACGCTGCTTTATCATCATTATTATACTATGTTGGTAACGATAAATTACAAGGTAAAAGAATTGGTTTATTCTCATATGGTTCAGGTTTAGCTGCTTCATTATTCTCAGTTGTTGTTAAAGGTGATATTTCCAAGATTACTTCTACCTTAAACTTAGATGAACAATTAAACAGCAGAAAGAATGCTACTCCAGAAGAATACGAAGAAGCTATTGCCTTAAGAGAAGCTGCTCACTTAAAGAAATCATTCAAACCAACTGGTTCTATTGAAACTTTGAAATCTGGTACTTACTACTTAACTGAAGTTGATGACAGATACCACCGTTCATATGAAATCAAACCATAGAGAGTTGCAAAAAGTTTTTAAAAAAGAAAAAGTCTTGCTACTGATGTATTTATTGCTTACTTATTAATATAATATAACTTACTCTATATATAATATCTGCTATTTTTTATTTCTGTTGTAATACATTTACCCATTTGACATAGAAATTTTCAGCCAATGAAAGCTCAAAGAATTCGAACTCTCTAAATCTCCCTCGCTTACATAATCAAACGCCGAAGACCAAAAAAAAAAAATAAAATAAAATAGAAATAAATCTCAACAAGATACAAACAACATCTTTTCTACAGAGCAAACCCTACAAACATTAGTGAAGCCTCAGTGCAAGTTATTCAATGAAACAGTCGAATATGCCTTTCAACTGCTTTAAGAACAACTTCTATGCTTCTTCAAAGCGTTATCACACTGCTGCAAAGCAACATACTACTTCGTTCTTTGATTCTTCTTTTAACCATATAAGACAACAAAGTCAAATAACTGCTTATGATACTATAGGAACTAATGGTGGTGCTAACAATGGTGCAAGATTCTCACACAGTCCTCATCCCGTCAACACTGTCATCACAAACTATCTTCCTTATGATCATGACCAAGGTGTTTCTGTTGATGAAAGTGGCAAATTAAATGCTACCAGCCATAACCCTATTAATATTCATGGTTTAATTCCTGATAATTTCTTTGTCAATGTTCATTCATATAAACATGTTCTTACTAAAATGCCTCCTTTAGAAGTTCCAACTGCATTAAACCCAAGAATTAAAACTATTAATCAAATTAATCAAAATAAAAATATTCATTCAACAACAAAAAATAATAATATTCTACCAGATTTACATGAAAATTTAAAATCAGCTACAAAGAAAGCTAAAATTGCTGAAGAAGCTAAAAACATTACAGATCCATACAATGATAAATCACAAATAAAATATGCTGATGAAGAAGCTATTCGTATTGATGATTATAATTATGAACAAAATGATTCAACCTTTTTAAACGAACAAACAAATCAAATTATTTCGGCCTATGAATCACAACAATTTGAAAAAATAAATTCATTATATTTCTCAATAAAAAGAAATGGTTTAGTTCCATCTATTGAAGTTTATGAATTAGTTTTAAAATCTATTGCTGTTAGAACTATTGATGATACTATTGATGAAAAATTATCAATGCTGTTAACAACTTATCAAGATTTAGTTTCAAATAAAATTAAACCAAATTTACCAATTTATTCAATCGTTATTTCTCAACTGTTGGAAGCTTCATTAGATTCATTCTTTAATCATACTTCAAACAATGGTGCTGATTTCTTTAAAATTGCTATTGATATTTTTAAAGCTTCTTGTGTTTCACAAAATCAACAATTTGATTCATCAATAATCGATTATATATTTATTGGTATGAATTTATATCCAGGTTTAGTTAATGTTGAAGAATTTTTAAATCATTTATCAGTTAAAAATCATTATGTTAAATCAGAAAACTATTATGTTGGTTTAATCAATTATTGCAAATACACAAACAATGTTGAATTTGCATTAACTCTATTTGAAGAATATAAAACAATGAAACATTTACATGAACATCAATTTTATGTTTATTCCACTTTTATTTCAACTTTAATTGAATTAAATGAAACTTTAAGTGCTACTAAATTTATGGATAATATTTTAACAAATATTCAAGATTATCCAGATTTTCAACAAAATACATCAATTTTATTATCAAGTTATCTTTTAACTTTATCAAAATATAATTCATTAAAAGCTGTTGAAATTTGGAGTAAATTTAATGTTATTGATTGGATTCCAGATTTAAGCTATAAATTTTATTCAAATTTTTTAAATAATTTGATTGATTCAAATTCATTAAACTATTCTTCAATTTTAAAAATTTATAATTATATGAGTGCTTTATCAATTGATAAATCAAAACATTTTGAATTAAATAAAGGATCATTATCAAAACTTTTGGTTGAACCAACAGAATGCGAAATTACTACATCAAAATTATTATCATTAGTTTTATCAAATGATGATAAACAAACTGTTTTAAAAATTATTAAAGAATCATTTATTAAAGAACATTCATTTGCTGCTTTCCAAGTTTATGAACCATTATTTAACTTTTTAAATAATGATGAATTAATCTTAAAGATTATTAATCAACATGGTTTAAGTAAATTATCACAAGGTCATCCAGTTATTGGTTTTGAATTTTTAAATTATATCACAACTTTAAAAATGTTTTCAATTGAAGAACATCAATCATTTTATGAAAGATTAGTTCAGACTAAATATTTCCAAAAATTAATTGAAATTTATTCATTTAAGAAAACTTTTAATTATTCAGGTATTTATTCAATTTTTGAAAAAATTATCTTAAATTCATCATCATCAATTGAAAAATCAACTACATTAAAATTATGTGCACCATTAATTATTGAATATCATGATGTTGAAAATCATTATGTTGAATTAACAAAAGAAGAAAAAGTCTTTAAAGTTCAATTAACTAATTATTTCAAATCACTTAAAGATGAATCTGAATCACAAAATGAAGAAATTTCAAAACAAGAACAAGATGCTGAAATTGTTCAAGCTTTTGAATTAGTCTTTTAAAAAAATACAAGAACAAGAAGGTGTTTATAGAGGATCAATCTAATATGAAGAAGACAAGAGATTGATCAAAGGGACTCCAAAGAGAAGGAAGAAAAAAGTTTATTTATGTTATTACGTTATTAATGTCAATTTAATGAAAACGACTATGAAAAAAACCACAAAAAAACTATTTATTATTATATTCATTTACCCCAATTATCACGACTTAATATTTTTTTTATATCATTATTATTATTATTATCAAACTTAACAATGCGAGGTTAAGTTATTTTTTTTATATTCTGGAGCATTTAATATTTAAGGTCTTATTTTAATGACATTTTTTTTATAGGCCAAACACTTATGATTATTATTTATATATTTACATTTCACTTTTTAATTAATTACAATTTTACATACATATGCATTTCTGTTATTAAATTTTATTACTGTAGCTACAATTATTTTTAATTATTTCATAAAATCATAATATTTAGAAAACAGAAAACTATATAAGGGAATCATTTGTCATAAACAGAATAGTAAACTGTATTGTATAAATTCTTTAAACTATAAACCACATAATTCCATGAATTTAAAGCTGTAACTTTAGCATGATTTATATAATTGTTAGGATTATAATAATTTAATTGATCACCTTTATAAAACCATAGAGCATTGTTTTTCGCCAATTTGATCAAATCTTCACGAGTAGCACTCTTCTTTGGATTTAAACCAAATGAATCCAAGTAATTTCTTAAATCAACATCTGACCATTGTTCAAAGAAGGAATCTTTATAATCTTTAGTAGTTTCAGTTAAAGAATTAGCAATATCAGAAGCTGTGGAAAACCATGATTTGAATAATTCAGTAGCAGAATCAAATAAATCTTTTGAATTTGTAGAAGCAGTGGAAGCAGTATCTTGAATATTAGAACGTTGTTCTTCAACCCATTTTTCTAAATTTTCTGTAGACCAACCTTCAAAAAGAGAGTTTTTATCAAAAATCTTTATAGGTTTATACTTATTAGCCTTGACCAATTTAACTAATTCAGAACGAGTAGCAAATAAAGGAACTCTAACATCACGGGATTCTAAAAACTGTTTGAGACGATCTCTTGACCATGATTCAATACCAACAAAGAATGTATCATTAATCAAATTATCAAGACTTTTACCAATATCTGATGTTGAAGGAATATGTTTAGATAATAATGGACTATTATGTTTAGCAGATTTCTTTAATTTTTCAACATAATAATTTACATCTTCTTTAAAAATATTCTTATTTTGTTGAGCAAATGCCAATAATGCTTCCTTATTGTTCTTTAATGATTTATCAACATCAACCTTATGAACTTTTAACCAATTATAAATTTGTGAATTTGACCAAGAATCAAAAATAGTATCCTTAAGTTCACCAGTCTTATCAAATAAATCTTGATTTTGAATATCAAGAGAATCCAATAAACTATTATATTCATCATTTAATAATTCTGAAGCATAATAGGAATTATCACGAACCTTTTTAATCAAATCATCTTTAGAATCAGTAAGAGAAGAATAACTAACACCATTATCTTCAAGCCATTTCTTTAAATCTTTAGTAGTCCAACTAGAGTATAACCAACTACCAGGATATTTACCAGATTTCTTGAAAGTAGAAGCAATCTTATAGTAATTATCTTGAGCTAACTTAATCAATTCAGATCTTGATGATGGGACTTTGGAATTAGAATCATTAAATCTAATACCAGACTTCTTTAACAAAGAGGTTAATTCATCTGTTGTCCATGTTGAAAAGATCCAAGAAGAAGCTTTTGAAAAATCAGGGATTGAATCTAAATAACCATTGTTGGAACCATAGTAATATCTCCAGAATTTCTCTTTAAGAGTATTTGGATAATGTAACCAAGATTTAGCTGATTCAGATGCTAAAGCAACTTTTTCCTTCTCTTCATCAATAGACTTTTGAGATCTGAAATAATTTGTGGATAACCAAGAGTAGATTCCTGAATCTTCATTATTAGATTTGGAAGATTCTGAATATTTATTCTTTAATCTTGTTTGAATTTCCCATTGTTTCTTAGATAAATCCTTTAAATCTGCAATAGTTGCCTTCTTTTCATCAAAACTAATAGAATTATCCTTTAGATACTCCTTTAAATCATTGGAGTCCCATGTGTCAAAGGGAGTTGATTGTTGTAATAGCTGGAATGATAATGTTAAATTGATATAGAAACACAGTATTAAGAGTGATACCTTCATCTTTATTGTTGTTTATTGAATCTATTGAAGATATAGATCAAATGAATATTTAGACCACTTTATATACAATTTATAACATAACTCATTGCTAAAGGGTTATTTTCTAGAAAGTAGCAACTTCAAAGTAAAATCTGACGTAAAATTGTGGATTATAGCAAACATCTCTAATATGAGCAAAAAACATGACAAAATGTGTTAAAAAGACCTTGTAAAACAAACATATAGTTTCTAATTAATGATCATTATAGCTTTAATATATCTTATTACTATTAAAACCAATACAACACCTCTATCATATAAATTTTACAATTTCGCTGTGATTTTCACTTAACGGAAAAAACCAAAATTATTTTAACCGCTTTGGGAAATTTAATTACCGGATCAAGAAATTTTTTTTGTTACTCCAGATTTACAAATTATCACCAAATTTTATAATCTCTTTCTCTTTTTTCTTAAAATCAACAACAACAACAAATATTTATAGTGGCAAAGACCAGAATTGAGTTGTTTGAGTCTTCAGAGTACAGCGCTTGACTATATTGAACATCACCAACACTTATATCACTCAGCTTCCACCTTCATTTCATCAACTCCTCACGCTGTGACAGTTAAGTGATAATTATAGCGAATATAAACGTCAATTCGAAAAAGTTCAACAACTTATATAAACACCTCTTTTCCCAGTTTTTTTTCTTTTCCTCCTTTCTTGATACTCTACTCTATACAACCAAAGTATAAAACTTATTAAACTCAAAACATGTCTGCTCCACTTGAAACTCGTATGTTTTTAACACTTTTACATTTGAAGATGATGATAGCTCATCTCATCTCATCTCATCACTTGAAAAAAAGAAATTGCATACTAACACTATACATATAGCTCACTACGATTTCTTCCCAAACCAGAAAGCTACTGTTATCTTAGCCCCATTCAGTGGTGGTCAAGGTAAAGATGGTGTTGAAGAAGGTCCTGATCATTTAGTTGCTGCTGGTATCATTGATCAAATCAAAAACTTAAACTGGGAAGTTGAAGTTGCTGAACCATTCAAAGGTCAAGAATTTACCAAACATGCTGATGATTATCATGGTAACTGTAAAAGACCAAAGATTGTTGGTCAAGCTAATAAATTATTATATGAAGCTTGTAAGAAAGCTTCTTTATCAAACACTTTACCAATCACTTTAGGTGGTGATCACTCTATTGCTATTGCTACTGTTGCTGGTTCATTTGCTAAATATCCAAATGCTGGTTTATTATGGATCGATGCTCATGCTGATATTAACTCTCCATTAACTACTGATTCAGGTAATTTACATGGTTGTCCAGTTTCTTTCTTAATGGGTTTAGATGCTGAATCATACCCAGAAGATTTAAAATGGGTTCCAAAAGTTTTAAGTACTAAGAAAATTGCTTACATTGGTTTAAGAGATGTTGATGAAGGTGAAAAGAAAATCTTAAAAGAACATGGTATTGCTTCTTTCTCAATGTATCATATTGATAGATATGGTATTAACAAAGTTATTGAATTAGCTCTTGAAGCTGTTCAACAAGGTGATGTTAACACTCCAATCCATTTATCATATGATGTTGATGCTATTGATCCATTATTCGTTCCAGCTACTGGTACTCCAGTTAGAGGTGGTTTATCATTAAGAGAAGGTTTATTCGTTGCTGAAAGAATTGCTGAAACTGGTAAATTAGTTGCTTTAGATGTTGTTGAATGTAATCCAAAATTAGCCACCACTGAACTTCATGTCGTTGATACCATCACAACTGGTTGTGCTATTGCTAGATGTGCTCTTGGTGAAACTCTTCTATGATTAACTTTAAGTGTTAATTATTTATCACCATTATTATAGCATTTTCTTGTAATTATCATTAATTTATTTCAAAACTAGAATTTAAAAAAAAAACAAAAAAAAAATTAGGGTACCCAAAAAATTTGTATTTCATGATTTAAAAGAGAGAGTATAACTCTTTGTGTTTATTTACTATTATTATTATTATATATTCTTTTCAGGCTAAATGATATTTACTGTAGTTGAAAACTTCTGGCGGAAAAATTAATGTATATACGGCCCAACGTGTCCCTACCAAATTACCCGCAGCCATTTGATTAGTGCGCGTACCGATTTCTGAAGCTATACCGAATTCTAAAAAGTTTTGTTTTGTAAAGAATTCTGTATTCCCCTTTTCCTTTTGAATAAACACTTTATTAGTCTAATAATTTAACTATAGTTACAACTATTTTCAATCTAGATCCAACTATTTGTTGTCACTTGTGAGCTCCAATCAATCACAACTACTTTTGTCCCATTGAGCTCAATAATAAATATTTAATTCAAAACAAGAAATTAATTAAACCTTAAACTCCTAATCAAACAAATCAGAAATAATAGATTCATAAGTGATAATCAATAACCATTTAAGTACATCTATCATTCATACATACCAACATTATCCTATAACCTTTTTGGACTGAAATTATTATGAATTCATCTAGTTCTACAAGTAAGTTTATCTTGTTTTTTTAAAGTTATATGTGGGTTTTTTGTGCTGGAAAGAGCTTCTCAATGTAAAAAGTTTTTATTTAAATAAAAGATTGTGAATTCAAAACTTTGAGTTTCGAGCCAGTACATTTATTATCATTTAGATCATCATATACTAACATTTTTTGAAACCTCCTTTTCTGGTTTCTTAATTTTTTTCCCTAGAAAGAATAAGCATTATTAGTGATACTGGACCAACTTCCCCTTTAACTGATTTATCAAATTCTTCTTCAGAACAATCATCACCAAGATTTAAGACAGAATTAGCAGAAACTACCGAACCAATAGAAGAAGAGACTACCTTAACAGCAATAACTACAACATCAACTGTTGGGAACAAAGTCAATTCAAATAAAAATTCTCAAAGATCAAATAGCTTAATATCAGATTTTAGTGAACTTAGTGATATAGATTCTGAAGCAGAAACTGAAAAGATGTACGATGGAAATGATGAACCTGAATCTGAATTAGCTAAGATAGCAAGACCTAAGTCACAACTAAAATCGGAAGAAGAAGTTCCTGAAGTTTCTGAAGAAGATATTAGTCATACTGATACAACCTTACATACTAAAGATAATGATATAACGATACAAGAAGATAAAGATGAAGCTGATGATCATCCAACTGAAGATGAATTCCTAGATGACTTAGAAAAAGCTATAGGAAATGATAAAAATATTACAAATGGTTCAAAAGAAGGTAAAGAAGAAAATATTGAAGAAGAATCAGTTTCCAAAGATGAAGAAGAAGATGACACTAAAACTAATGGTAAAAGAAGTCTTGATGACGATAAGGAAGAAGATAATCAACTCAAAAAGAGAAAAACTTCTGAATCTGAAGAAGATATTGAAGATCCAAAAGAAATTGATGGCAAAGAAGAGGAAGAACCAGCCAATGAAGAAGAAAATGGTGTTAAAGATGAAACTGTTGAAGAAAATGGTAATGGTAAACCAACAGATACCACTGATGATGCTGAAATAACAAAGAAATCAAATGGTAAAGTGATAGAAAATGCTGAAGGTGATGTAGAAGCAGAAGCTGGTGATGAAGACGAAGGAATGGAAGATGAAGATGAAGAAATGGAAGAAGAAGAGGAAGAAGAATTAACAGAAGAACAAAAATTAGAGAAACAAAAGGAAATAGAAGCTGAATTACAAAAACAAAAGGAAAGAAAAGAAGCTATTCAATATTTAACAGAAATAGAAATAGAATTTGCCAAATTAAGAGATCGTTTATATTCAGATAAAATGGATAGATATACAATGGAATTAGAAATGTGTTTAAATGGTACTCATCCAGAATTACAAAATGTTTATTTGAAAATTGATGCTTATAGAGAAGAAAAGATGAAACTGGCGACAATGAATCAAAAGTATAAATTAAGATGTATTGACAAGCAAACTAGAGCAACAAGAACATCTATTCATCAACAATTCATCAAGAGATGTACTGATAAACGTGATGATTCATTAAAGGACACAACAAAGGAATGGTATGCTATTAATAGTGAAAGAAGAGTTATGGACTATATGGTACCAGAATATCAATTTAAGATTCCTGAATATACTGAAGATATAACGGATCAAAGAAAACAAGTTAATTTAGAAATCAGTAATTTAGTTGGATTAAAGAACTATTATGGTTTCCCTAAGGCCCCTGAGTTGAGCTCTGTTGAAGGGTCTGAATTAGATGATGATTTAAAGGCAATGAATATTATTCCATAATGATTAATGGTTTGTATAGAATGATTATAAGTATCAAAGATATATTTAATTTACAACTAGTATAGAATGAACATCAATAAAAATAATTGTAATAATGATATTTAAATTATAGTATAAAAAAACTACGTAGATAAAATAAAAATATAAACAAAATCATTAATTATGCAGAATATCTACAACATTAAAAACTTTTTTTAAGAAGATTATCTTAAATGTAAAAAAATCATTTCAAATAATTATAATACTTAATTAAAAGTTTTTATACACATCCCAAATTAACAAAAAATCTTTTCAAATAATTTATCTTAATGGCATGAATCTGTTTGATGAACCACCAACACCAGCTCTACCGTGTCTAACTGGAGTATAAGTGATTGAGAATTCACCTAAGTAGTGACCAACCATTTCTGGTCTGATTTCAACTTGGTTGAAAACTTTACCGTTGTAAACACCAACAACTGAACCAATCATTTCTGGAATAACAACCATGTTACGTAAATGAGTTTTGACGATAGCTGGTTTTTCATTTGGTTGAGTAGCGGCTTTAGCAGCTCTTAATTTCTTGATTAAGTTAGCTGGTTTGTTGTTTAAACCTCTTTGGAATCTTCTTCTAACTCTGGCATGAGCTAATTTAGCAAAGTCTTCAGTAGATAATTCTAATAAGTCTTTTAAATCAACACCTCTGTATGAGAATTGTTTGAAAGTTCTCTTCTTACGGTCAGTAGTAGCAGCTAAAAAATTTTAATTAGTTAGTATAAAATATTCACAAGAATAAATTTGATTTTTTGAGAAAAGTTTATGGATCTTATAAAGTTTGGTTCATCTAGTTCTTAAATGTTTTCTTAGATCATTCATTCTAGTACTTTATTGATGATTTTAATGATATTTCATTGTCTTTAAACTTTTTCTTTAAATTTGAATAGACTTCTCTTAATTTAATAATGATTATATGGATATTGGATATTGAAAATATTTGATATAAAACTGATATTTGAAAAATTAATCGATTTATTGAATACATTTGTATTGATTGAAATAGTTTGTAATACTTGAATACTTGTTCTCTTGATTTGATAGTATGAATTTGAATAATTTGTGATTGAATTAAAACACTTCTCAAAATGATATAAAAGACAACTCCAATAGAATGATAAATAGACAGTTTGAACTTAGGTCTTGCAACACTATATAGATCACACAAACCACTTGCTTCTCCAAAGATATCTATATGCACATACCGTCAGACATCTTCAACTAGTTATTATTGGTAATTTCTAAACCTTGAAGAGTCCAAGTTGAAAAAGAATTTGTTTTGATGAAAAAAGTTTGACCACCAAAATGAGACATCCGGACATTCTCACTTTGGAAAAAAATTGTGACTGCTTTTTCTGAAAACCCGGACACCCATCTTTTTTTTGTAAAAGACGCTGAAAATTAATTTTGTGAGTGTCAAGTTATCAATAGAGGTATTAGAATAACAAGTCAATAAAAGTATGTTTTGTGAGGTGTAATGGAGGTATACATGATTAGTGGTCCGTATTGAGTTATCTATGGTGTATATGGTCAAGGTGTCGTAATGAATTTGCAACGTTTATGGTGAAAGAGTGGTGAATATTGAATGAAATAATTATCTAAGAAAGAAATCATAGTCAATCTATAACATTCAACTGAAATTACCATTTAAATATCAAAGAATTCATTAAATGATCTATATAATCTCACATTATGAAATATTGGAAGCCTGATTCAAATGAAGCAACTGGTTGAAGAGATAGTAATATTGTAGAATATAACAGTCCTAGAATATATCCAGATTTGATTTGAAATATTAACCAGATAACCAAGATAGATCAATGAAGAACATTTTTAATTCAAAAAGAAAGCTATATTTACATTTAGATGAATCATTACTGGAAAACTAATCAATTAACTATACCTTTAAGTCAAAATTAATGTTCAATTTACTAACAAATTTCCAATTTTTTTTAGATGTCTAAATACTTAGCTGCTTACTTATTAATCAACGCTGCTGGTGCTTCCCCATCTGCTGACAGCATCAAAACTGTCTTAGAATCAGTTGGTATTGAAGTTGAAGAAGAACAAGTCTCAACTTTATTAGCTGCCATTGATGGTAAATCAATTGAAGAATTAATTGCTGAAGGTTCAGAAAAATTAGCCTCAGTCCCAACCGGTGGTGCTGGTGCTGCTGCTGCTTCAACTGCTGGTGGTGCTGCTGCCGCTGAAGAAGCTGTCGAAGAAGCTGCTGAAGAAGAAGAAGAATCAGATGCTGATATGGGTTTTGGTTTATTCGATTAAGGAAATTAATTTCTTTTATTTATATTTACAACTAATAAAAATAATGAAAAATATTGAATTAATAAAATCACCAAAAAAAGTCATATATATCTCAAAAAGAATCTGTTCAAACTTTAGAATCTAATGTATCTTTGTCGTTTTATGATCAAAAATTCTCATATTGTAGGATCTAGTAATTTTTTTTATTTCGTGATCAGTAGTAATTAAAAATAAATATGATAGTTATAATTTTTGCCCTTTGCCAATAAAAAATATTAAAATTGGAGCCACAAATGTTTTTATCAAAATATCAAAATGAAAAATATTTATAAAAGATCTTTTCTCTCTTTAAACTTTCTAGTTATTTATCATCATCAAGTAGTTATATATCAATCATGAGAAGAGCTTCCGTCATTAATAGAAGAGTTGTTAACTTTACTGCTCGTCGTCTTTATTCCTCAAGCGAAAGCTTTGGTTTCTCTACAAAAGCTGTTCATATTGGCAGTGAACCTGATAAAAATACTGGTGCTGTTATTCCTCCAATCTCTTTAAGTACAACTTTTGCTCAAAATGGTCCAGGTTCTCCAATCAATCCATTATATGAATACTCAAGAAGTGGAAATCCAAACAGATTAGCTTTAGAAAGATGTTTAGCTGCCTTAGAAAATGGTAAGCATGGTTTATGTTTTAGTTCAGGTTCAGCTACAACTGCTACTGTTTTATCAAGTTTACCAGCCAATTCTCATATCATTTCAATTGGTGATGTTTATGGTGGTACTCATAGATATTTCACAAAAGTTGCTTCACAAAATGGTAATATCTCAAAATGTGATTTCACAATGGATTTAATTAACGATATTCCAAAATTATTAACTAAAGATACAAAATTGATCTGGATTGAAACTCCAACTAATCCAACTCTTAAAATCACAGATATTGCTAAGATCAAACAATTAATTGCTCATAGAGATGATATAATTTTAGTTGTTGATAATACTTTCTTATCTCCATATATTTCAAACCCATTAGATCACGGTGCTGATGTTGTTGTTCATTCAGTTACTAAATTCATTAATGGTCATTCAGATGTCGTTATGGGTTGTTTAGTTACAAACAGTGATGCTTTAAATGAAAGATTAAAATTCTTCCAAAATGCTATTGGTGCTGTTCCATCAGCTTTTGATTGTTTCTTAGCTCATAGAGGTGTTAAGACTTTATCTTTACGTATTAATCAATCATCAAAATCTGCTTTAGAAATTGCCAAATACTTACAATCTGATAAAGAAAACGTCATTGATGTCAGTTATCCAGGTTTATCAACTCATAAATCATATGACGTTGTTCAAAAACAACATAGAAATGCTTTAGGTGGTGGTGTTATCTCATTTAGAATTAAAGGTGGTTTAAAAGCTGCTGAAAAATTCTGTCAATCTACTGAACTTTTCACATTAGGTGAATCATTAGGTGGTGTTGAATCTTTATTAGAATTACCTGCTATCATGACACATGCAGGTATTTCTGTCCCTGAAAGAGAAGCTTCAGGTGTTTTCGATGATTTAGTTAGATTAAGTGTCGGTATTGAAGATACTACTGATTTATTAAACGATATCAAACAAGCCTTAGCTAAAGCTCAAGCTTAATTCATATTAAACATACAATAGATTATATATAGAAATAGTTTAATTAGTTAATTATGATACACAATATTTTTTGCATTTTCCTTCTGTTACTAAAATTTTTATATTTTTGTGTTTTTGTTATTTTTGATGTTGTAGTTTGACACAAAAACTGCAGTAAAGAAAAAAATTCTAAAAATTCTTTAATTTTCCAAACTGCTATTTCAAAGTTGATTTACTCATATTAAATCAGAGATATAGAAACATCATATCAGATCCTCTTTATTCAAAATTTGGTTATATCATTGGTTTATCTTTTTCTTGTTGAAATAATTTCAGATGCTGACGCTTAACAATACTTTATTAGTTCCACAAACTTTATCTGATCAACTCACAATTGTTCAACACTCTAGTGATAGAGCAGTTGCAGAAATCTCATCTACATTCATATACTGTTTGACCTATATTATCTTAAGTTTCATTGTTACTTTCCAATTGCGTAAACTCATTATTCTATATTTTGATAAATCTGTTGAATTAGAAAGATTTAAATCAATGAGGGAATATGAAAACAATTTAAAGCTCAATAATAAGAATTCATATTCTGAGTTACCTCAATATCAAGTTCTTGTCCCAATTCCTATTCCAAACAATCATGGTAGAGGTAGAACTTCTTCAACCAATTATAATGATGATTCTGCTCAGATTATTTCAAGTTCAACTGCTGGTACTCGATCAATGAGTAATAATAATGATGGCAATAATGGATTTAGTAATATAAACATCCCCAAACATATTTCAAGACCAGCCAAAATTCTGTTAGTTCAATCAAGTAGAAATATGTCAAATAATATTGTACAACAACAAGCTCCTGGTGGTTTTTAGATTAGGTGGTTTAGTGCTTTGATTTGATTTTTTTTGGCATTCAAATACATTTACATTATTACAATGAACTTATTGTGAAATATAGAATAGAACTCCTTATAAACACACCAAATATAACAGATACTTATGTCAACAGGACCACCTTCATCACCAGAATTGTAGTTTAGAAATTTCGATGACAGAAATTCCGGATAAACTGCCCTTAAAAAAAATGCTGTAACAAAAATAAAAGTTAAACAACTTGTAACAAAATAAACATTGGAAAACAATTAGAAAAAGATGGCTACTCTAACATCAGATGAAGTAAACTATCTGATATGGAGATATTTACAAGAAACAGGACTGAAGACTACATCATTAGCTCTTAGAGGTGAATCTGATGTTGTTGAATTTGATTCTAAGTATGGGAGAGAAGTTCCTATTGGTTCATTGGTAAATCTTATTCAAAAAGGTATTCTATATAGTGAATTAGATCAATTAAATTCAAAATCAAGTGTCTTTAGTGCATTGAAAGACATTGATGCTAAAGAAGATGATTTTGTTCAAGTTTTAAAACCTATAAAATTGGATGAAGGTTCAATTTGTGAATTTAATCCTTTAGAGTCAAGTGTACTTGCAATTGCTTTTGAAGAAACTCTTAAGATTAAAGTATTAAATAATGAAGATGCTAAACCAATTCAATTATTCCAAGGTTCAGCCATCACAACTTTAGCTTGGTCACCTGTTGGTAATATGATTGTTGTTGGTAATGCATCTGGTGGATTGAAATTATTTACAACTGATGGTAAATTAAGAAATGTTTACTTTTTACATTCAAATCCAATTGTTTTAGTAAGATGGAATAAAGAAGGTGATAAATTTGTTTCATTAGATTGTTATAATAATGTTATACTATGGAATCTAAATGGTGAAATGTTACAACATTATTCATCAAATTCAACTAATCTTTTTGGTGTTGATATTTGTTGGTTAACTTCTTCAAATTATATAGTGCCATCAACTAATTATAATTTAGATTTACATTCAATAAATCAACATTCAGCCATACAAACAATAATAGGTAATACTGATATTATCTCTTTTATAAAATATAATCCACAACAAAGATTATTAGCTACTGCTTCAGATGATAAAACAATTAGAATATGGCAACCAGATGGAAATGTTCATTCAGTTTTAAAGAATCATACAAATATAATAACGTATATGAATTGGTATAAGGATAAGATAATATCATGTTCATTAGATTGTACCGTTAGAATTTGGGATATTAGCACAAAGAAAGAAATTGAAACAACAGTTGTTGATGGTATTCCAATTCTTTATTC
>JAJMKA010000036.1:0-72170 GCA_030563805.1 Ruyongia namnaoensis
ACTTTTGATAATTGTAATAACCATTCAACTAATTCTTTACCATATTGTTCAAATTGTTCATCTTTTAATAATAAATCACTACCAATCCAAACAGCTCTAGCATTATTTAAACCTTGTAAACCAACAGCTAAATAACCTTCTTTACCAACAGTCCAATGGTTTTCAATGAAATCAGTACTCTTTTGATCTTTTGTATATGAAGTAGTTGGAGCTTGAATTAATGGAATTAAGAATTTATTATTGTTTAATAAAGCTGAAGAACCTTTATAAATTAAACTTTCTGGTAAATTTGAAACAATATCTTTATTAATAAAATTTTCACCATTTAATTTAATTAAAGTAGCATCTTCTTCTTCACCTTGGAAATAATCAATCAATTGATGGTTTCTTGGTGAAGGATAGATACCTAATTGATTTAAATATGATTTAACTTGTTCACTAATACCACCATCATCATTAGTTACAGTTAAAATATTACCACCATCATTAAAGAAATCTAATATTATACCTGCATTAACACCTTTTGCTAATTTTCTTAATTTTGATGGTAGAATAACAACATTGTCATATGCTCTTTCACCATTCTTGAATAATGCAATTGAATCATCAGTTGCTAAATCTTTAACTACTACTCTTGTAGATTTTGACTCCAAAAATTGTTGGAATTTATCATGATTTTCATACCCATATTTTGAATCAAAAAGTATCAATGTATCGCTTTTGGCAGCAGATACAATGGTAGAAATGAAACAGATGGATTGAATCAGTAGTACCAAAATATGATTGAATGACAACATGTTTTTTCGTCTTCTTCTTTATAAATTTAATTAAAAAGACACGTACTTTTCAATTTTAATTTTTATTCGAGATTAAAAAAAAAAAAAAAAAAAATCCAGACATTTTTCTCAAATTTTAATTTTAGTTTTGGAAATTTAAAAGTTTTTGAATTGAATTATTCACAGTTTTGAAGCTTTAAATCTGGTTTATTAGTTGTATTATAGGTTTAGCAGTATTTTATTAGTATTATTACCAAGTTTTTAGATTGAAATCTGTCCAGAAACGCCTTCAAAATTTGCATTAATATTGAGTTACCCTTAAGCCTTAACAACGTTTAATCTTCAACAATAACTCTACAAATATTCATTAAAGAGAGTGTATTATAGTCTGATTGTATTACTACTGTCTTGAGAAGAACATACAGTTACTTATTTATTTATTCCAACTCCTAATCAACAATATTTCAATTACAAAATTACACTATCAAAAAAAGTTTATCTAACATACAAATTCATAATGACTAAAGATCAAAGCACATCACAACCTGAAGAAGACTTCACACCAGCAGATCTAGCTAATGCTTTAAAACAACTAGAAGAAGGTGATAAGACAGCAACACAATTGGAAAATATGTTGGATGATCTTGAAGCCAAAATTGAAGAATTGATGAAGAATGCTGCTCAATTTGCACCAAAGGAAGATGAAAAGAAAGAAGAAAAATAGTTATACGTTCATATATTCTATTGAAATAGTGTACTTATGGTATAATCAGAGTTGAACTTTTGACTAGATGTTAAAAGTTTTAATGATATTCTAAGATCAATACTTACAGAATTCAAATTTAGTCCAGAAAAGAACTGAAAACAAGATTTAATTTTTGAATAATACCATGCATAGATACACAAAGAGACCATACTAATCATCTTATTCAACATCAATTCATTATAAACCATTTTACTTTCATTCTTTTCATTTCAGACCCTCGGAATTGAATTTCAAACCCTCGGAATTCATATTTTATTTTATTTAATTTGTTTACATTTTTTAATTTTAATGATTTTATTCTTTTTTTGCCATCAACTTTTTAAATTGTAGAAAACAGTTAAGAAATGTCAATTGAATATGCACCAATACCTGATGCATCAGTATTATCAAAACTTTCAGCAATTGATTCATTTTTAAATCCAATTAATAAAGATTCTGAATCTATTAAATTTATAATTTTTAAAATTTCAACAAATCAAATAATTTATGGTTGGAAATTTGGTAAATTAGATAATGATGATGTTTTAGAAGATCAAAATGATGATGTAGAGATGGAATTGGCAAAGATAAAATTAGATGAAGTTATTCAATTGATTTCAAAATATAGTAAATTTATAAATGATGAAGAAAGAGTTGAATTAGTTAATTTAAAATATTTTAAAAAAGATGTTATATTAAAACCTGATTATGATAATGATATTTGTTCAATAATTATTAAAAATTCATGAACTGGGTGTTTAAAAAAAAAGGAACTACAAAAGATAAATAACTGTTGTTTTGTTTATTTGAAAATCATATAACAAAAGTTAAATTCAGCAAAGAAAAAAAAGGTATTCATTAATCATCATCCTCACTTTCATCACTTTCATCATCATCATCATCATCACTTTCATCATCATCATCACTATCATAGTCAATATTCAATTCTTTTGCAAATTCTTGAAAGATATTTTTATCATCAACTTTAATAAAATTAATTAATTGTTCTAAACCAATTTGATTAAAAAACATAAAACAATTTAAAAAATCAATAATTTGATCAATTGAAATATTTAATCTTTCACACATACAAAAAATTTTAATTAATTTTAATCTTTTTAAACATTGAAATTTATAAAATTTATTAATTTCATCATAATTAAATCCATTATTTTTTGTTAATTTAAATCTTGATTTTATAACATTAAATCTATTCTTTTCTAAAACTTTAATTGTTAATCCATTAATTCCAATTGACCATTCTTCCCAAACTTGTCTTATTGAATAAATTGATACAAGATAATAAGTTGCTATTGATCTTTTTTCTTTTCTATTATAATTATAAAGATAAATTGATTGAACAATAATACCAGTTTTATTATTCCAATTTTTTTCTTCATTTAATAAAAATTCTTGAATTTTTAAATCAGATTCATTATTATTTGCTGTTTTCTTATTTAATATTCTTTTTATTGGATCTCTTGAAATAGTTCTTTGCTTTTTTTCATTATCTCCATCTTTATTATTTTCAAATTTTAAAAGTTTTTTACCAGAATCTTTTAAAATATTTGGTATAAAAGGTTTTAAACTATTTAAATTTGGTATAATTGGATTTTCATTAAAATCAATTTTTTCAAAAATTTCAATATTATAATTTATTTTTAAATAATTTAAAATTTCATTTAAATCATTATTTTCTTTTATTGGTTCAATTATAAATTTTAAATATTTACCAGATATAAAATCAAAATTTAATTTATAATCTTTATTGGTATTTGAATTAATTATAAAATCTTTTATTAAAAAAGTGATTATAAATCTATTAATATCATTTGAATAACCATCAAGATAAGGATTATAATTATCAAAATCATAAGAAAATCCAACCAGTCGATCAAATTCTAATTGATCTTTATCAATAATTTTAATTTCATTATTTTGATCAAGTAATATATTTGTTTCACTAATTGAATCTTTATTATTGTTATTAAGATTTGAAAATCTTTTATCTCTTTTTGAAATAGCATCATTTGAATCAAATAAGGAAACAGATCTATTTATTGTTGGTGTATTGTTATCATCATTATCAAAAATAAGTTGAGGTTTTAATTTAACTATATTCTTTGAAATTGAATTTATTATTGGTTTTAAATTTAAATGATTATTTTCAAATTGATTAATTAATTTATATTTATTATTATCATTTGTTAAAGAAGTATTTTGTAAAGCAATTTTAATCTTTTTATCACTTGTCCCAGAATTATTATTTAATTTAATATTTGAAATATTCTTAATAATATTATCAAAATTTAAAGAATTATTATTTGAAAGATCCACAGGGAAAGATTTTTGTAATTTTATTGTTGTAAAGTTATCATCATTATCAAGAATAATGAAATCTTCATCGTTTAATTGATTATTGTTTTTGATACTAGTATTTAATTTTTGATGATTTTTTGAATTATTCAGTTTTGATATAATCTTTGGAGATGGAGGGAATATTTCTAGAAGATCAGAGTTGATTGTAGTTTTGTTCACGACCATGACTGTTTGTAATATAAATTTAGCTAATCTAATAGTATGCAGTATGTAGTATGTGTGAAGATGTTGATAGTAAATTTGTTAATAGTATACCGTATAATAAAGTCACAAGAACTAAAAAATTAGACTGAGAGATAAAACATGTTTGTGTAACACTGGGTTTGTGGTCTCGTGGGGTTCTGTTGACGTTGTTAATTTACTGGTAATTAGTGCTGAAGAGATGAGCAGACACAATAACGACAATGACACAAAAGCAAAAAATAGGAAAACACGTTTTGTGAGAAATCCAGAGGAAATATGAGAGAGAGCACGTGTACCTTAAGAACTGAGTACCAGGACTCTTCAGCATTAAAAAGTACAATCTGATAGTGTTGAGGGTCTCTATTGTTAATTTCTTTTCAGCCGTGTGACATTTAACTATACGATTAATTAATACTCATCAACAACATCAATATCACCAACACCATCATTACCAGCAACACACAAACACTTCAACCACTAAACACTTAAACACTAAACACTATAACTCTTCAAATAGACCAAGAAATAGCACGTTATCCAATTTAATTCTTTTAAGAGTTTTTTCTTTGGGCCAAGATTCTCAGCCTTTTCAAATTCTCTCAGTATTTTTTTGTTAGGAAATCAAAAATTTCTTCACTACAATTCAATATTTGTATAGTAAACGATGTAAGAATCACAATGTTCTCTGTTCTTAGGTTTTGTAGATATAAATACTGCAAACTATCCTCCATATTTTATTTAATCTTTCCCTTTTTTTAGCTTCTAACAACTCAAATAATCACAATATTAATAATATAAAAATGCATTTAGCTGATTTTGATTATATCTTTGCTATAGCTGTTCTATTTGCTTTCTTAGATGCCTTTAACATTGGTGCTAATGATGTTTCCAACTCTTTCTCCTCATCAGTCTCATCAAGAGCTTTAACTTATCCTCAAGCTATGATCTTGGCTGCTCTTTGTGAATTCTTAGGTGCTGTTTTAGCTGGTTCAAGAGTCGCTGATACCATCAAGAGTAAAATTTTAGATATTGATTCATATGAACAAACTCCAGCTGTTTTAATGTTAACAATGGCTTGTGCTTTAGTTGGTTCTTCAACTTGGTTATCAATTGCTACTTCAATCTCAATGCCTGTTTCAACTACTCATTCAATTGTTGGTGCTTTAATCGGTGCTGGTATTGCTGCCACTGGTGCTAAAAATGTTAACTGGGGTTGGTCTGGTGTTTCTCAAATCATTGCTTCTTGGTTCATTGCTCCTTGTTTAACTGGTGCTATTTCTTCAATTGTTTTCTTATTCTGTAAATATGCAATTTTAGAAAGACCAAAGGGTAAAGATTTAAAATATGCTTTAATGTTTGCTCCAGTTATTGTATTTGTCAGTTTTTCAATTATGACTATGTTAATTACTTGGAAAGGTGCTCCAAACTTAAACTTGGATGATTTATCAACTGGTGCTACTGTTGGTTCAATCTTTGGTGTTGGTGCCGTCGCTGCTGCTATCTATATGTTATTCATTCATCCAATCTTTAGAATGAGATTAATCTATGACGATTGGAGAATTCCTTTATACCATGTCTTAATTGGTCCAGTCTATTACTTCAAATCAACTGATAATATCCCACCAATCCCAGAAGGAAGAACTTTAGTTATTGATTATTATTCAGGTAGAAGAATTACAAATGATTCAGATTCCGCTGATATTGATTTAAAAGATACTCAAGTTGATGTTGAATCTTCAACAGGTTCAGTTAACAACAAAGATAAAGATGTTCAAGAAGAAGAAATCGTTGTTGAAGGTGAAGAATCTGAAAAATTAAACAAATTAGATTCAACTCTTGATATTGATAATATTCCATGGTGGCCAATCGTTAATGATAATGAATATAAAGTTTGGAAACAAATTTTTTTCCATCATCCTGCTAAATATGGTACTTTATTCTGGTTAGTCTTAACTCATGGTTGGAGACAAGATGTTATCTCTCAACAATCTTCTAATAAAACTGTTGCTAATATGCATAAGAAATCTAAATTTTATGATTTAAAAGTTGAACATATCTTTTCATTATTACAAATTTTTACTGCTTGTACAATGTCTTTTGCTCATGGTTCAAATGATATCTCAAATGCTGCTGGTCCATTATCAACTATTTACGTTGTTTACAAAACTAATTTAATCTCTTCAAAATCAGATGTCCCAATTTGGATCTTATGTTTCACTGCTGGTTCATTAGTCTTAGGTTGTTGGTTATTCGCTTATAAATTAATGGCTAATTTAGGTAACAAGTTGATTTTACAATCACCATCAAGAGGTTTTGCTATTGAATTAGGTACCGCTGTTACTGTTATCATGGCTACAAGATTAGGTATTCCAGTTTCAACTACTCAATGTGCTATTGGTGGTACAGTCTTTGTTGGTTTATGTAACTTAGATTTAAAGAGTTGTAACTGGAGAGTTGTTGCTTGGTGTTATCTTGGTTGGATTGTTACATTACCTGTTGCAGGTCTTATTGCAGGTATTTTAAACGGTATAATTTTAAATGCTCCAAGATTAGGTGGTGTTTATTCTTTATCTGCTTAAACTATTTAAATTATTAGGGTTGGATTTAGGGTTTAAATTCAAAACAAAAAAAAAAATAGAATATTTATCATAATCTTTCAAAAAATTAAATTAAAAATATAAATCATTTATAATACTCTTTTTTTTTCTTTTCCTCATTGTTATTTTTTAATCATTCTTTTACAATATAAATTTACATTTTTTGCTTAGTGTTTTTTAAAAATTTTTCTTTAAATTTTGTAGACTTACAATTAACAATGAGATCAGTATTTAAATTGATTGTTTGAATGCATGATGTATATGAACTATGAAGTATTAATATGTATGATAATTAAATTAAATATAAATCTGGAATTAAAAATAGCTAGTTTGAAGAGTATAACTCACAAATAATATTGATCAACAATAATCATTAGTTCAACTGTTCAGGACCAAAACTTAATGGCAATAGATCTTTCAAATACATCTTAATAAAATCATCACCTTCACTCTTAAACATAAATATTGGAATCTCTTTACCAAATTCTCTAATAAATTGTCTACAAATACCACATGGTGTTATAACTTCATCTTTTAAATCACTTGAAATTGCAATTGCTTTGAATTTGGATTGACCTTGTAGAATAGCTGCACTCATTGTAGTTCTCTCTGCACAGATAGATCCACCTATTTTATTAAATTATTGGTTGTTAGTATTTTGGTTATTTGATCACGTTTTAGTGAAGGCGATAAGGATTACTTACCATATGAAGCGTTTTCAATGTTTGCACCTTTTATGAAATTACCATCACTTGTAAGTAAGCAACAACCAACTCTATATGTATTTTGTTAGTATATCATTCTATTTCTCGAGTATCAAGATCTCAAAATCATTGGAACCATCATTAATTTAGTAAAACCCCAGTTATAAACGTACCTGAACTTAGAATAAGGAGAATAAGATAGATCTTTTGCTTCAAGACAACCAGATTTCAATTGTTGGAACTCAGAGTCTGTTAATTCAGTGTGATCTTTGAATATAGGAGGTGTATGTTGTGACATTGGTGTGTATTGAACGTTGTACAGTTGTTGTTGTGGTGACATTGTTTGTTGTTGATGATTGTAAAAGAAGATAAGATGGAGAAGATTTTGTCTTTCTTTTTGTTTTTATTTTAAACTATTTTTATTTAAACAACAAAAGAACAAAAGCCAAAACACTAAATTAAATTCAACATACCTCTAATATTTCTTATATAGATCTTTATCTAGTTTTGAAGTCACTGAAATTATTTATATGCCTGAGCCCTGAATCTACTGACGTTGATCTATTTGTAGACTTGACTCTAGTTTCGGCTGATTATTTTGGTATTTAATAAAGCTACATCAGATCACAATCAAAGAGAGTATAGATACTAGTGATTGTGTTAGCTATATATATATATGGTATCTCAAAATGCTGAATGTAAATATTTTATATTATATATATGTTGACAACAATTAATTAATTTAATTGAAGTTTCTTTATAACATTATTAATTTTTTACATTAATATAAGCTTAAATATAAACTTTAAAGAATTAGATGAGTCGATATTACACTATAAGTATGAAATAGATCATGTGAATATTAATCATTAATTAAAAAAGTAGTACTAGCCAATTTATTATAGATATTAATAAAATACAGCTAATGTAAAATTCATTAACCAAAAATAACTTATAATTGAAGACAGGACACTAAAACACAACAACAGTTGAAATATTGATTCTAAGTCATGGTCACTAATTTGATTTAGCAGTTTAAAATGGCATTTCAAATAATTTTTAATTTCAATCTTTTGCATTTCTTGCAATTCTGCTCTGTATAGAATCCAGTCGATGGTTAAGTTGATGTAGCAAAAAATGAACCAAGGGAGCCTAATAAATAATGTTATTGTGGATATTTTGAAGTCTTTGATAACTCCATTAAATTGGATTAATCTTAAAGTAGAAATTATTATGAATAGAATCAAATTAATAACGAAAATATTAGAGCAAAGAAAGCACCATTTGTTTCGTTTACTTATCAATTGATTGGCATCATCTGAATAAGTTTGTTGTTGATGATAAAGCACTGGATTTTGAGAATCTTGATCTTGTAATTCATGGGACTGAACATCTTGCTCATGATCTTGATCTTGTAATTCATGGGACTGAACATCTTGCTCATGAGGATGATAAAATAGTGGATTTTGAAAATCTTGATCTTGTAATTCATGGGACTGGGCCTCTTGCTCATGAGGATGATAAATTTGTTGTTGCTTTTGGAGTTGTTCTTGATGTTTCAGTTGTTGTTTTTGATGTTGCAGTTGTTGCATTTGGAGTTGTTTTTGTTGCATTTGGAGTTGTTTTTGATGTTGCAGTTGTTGCATTTGGAGTTGTTTTTGTTGCATTTGGAGTTGTTTTTGATGTTGCAGTTGTTGCATTTGGAGTTGTTTTTGTTGCATTTGGAGTTGTTTTTGATGTTGCAGTTGTTGCATTTGGAGTTGTTTTTGATGTTGCAGTTGTTGCATTTGGAGTTGTTCTTGATGTTGCAGTTGTTGCTTTTGGAGTTGATTTTGGAGTTCAAGTTGATTCTTTTTTTCTGTTTTTGTCATATTCAGTTGCAGACTCAGACTCTCAGCATTCACGTTAGAGGAGAAAAAGTTAAAAGATCTAAAGCTTGAGGTTTTATTAATTGAATGAAGATCATGATTAGGCTGAGGTTGAGCTGAACTTAAACTTTTGCTCTTTGTATGACGTTTAAAAGTTGAATATTTGAACATTATATGATTTATGAAAGATGGTAATGGTGGGTTTCAAACTGATCAACAACTTAATGGTAGGTTTCAAACTGATCAACAACTTTACTAAATAGTTGAAGTTTGCTATTTGTGACACAAAAATCAAAATCACATGACATCCATACATCCATACACTAAGTTTATTTGACAAAACATCAACATCTGAGAATATCTGGATAAGTAAAGAGTTTTAATCTTACGATTGGAAATGTAACCTTGATTTGACTAAGACTATGCGTAGATAATGTAATGGCTATCTTACTCTTTGAAGTGTAAATTGATATGTATTAAAAGGAGAAGTAAAAGGAGGAAACTGGAAAGTTGAGTCCTTTTTCTTCGTCGACAAAATTTGACACCGAATGGTGTCCAGATGTTTTAGGGCTTTTTACTTAGAGTGACTGACAACATCAAAAGTCAAAACACTCAATTAAAGTCAACATCAAAAACCTATCAAGTATCATGATTGGTGGATTTGGATCTATCAATAATCTCTCAAGGATAGGGAAAAGCCCCTATGCACACTTAATCGGTATCATAATATGTTTTATTGGTCTCTGTGTCGGGGCGTTTTATTGGTATAAAATTATTAAAGGAATAATAGCATCTGAAAGATAAAAAGTCAATATACAGTTAGTAGATGATAGATGATGAATTATAGAAATAGAGCTAAAGTTTCAAACTTTCAATTTTCAAAAATGAAAACAATATTTATTATCTTTATTTATACAGTTAACTTTCAACACTCTTATCACTTTAACAAACAAACTACCCATCTACTTTTATCGCCCAAATTAAAAAAATCAACATGAATATTATTATCATATAAATTCTACCTAATATAAACAATTTTAAATAAAACTTATAAACTTATAAAAAATCATTAAAATTTACAGCCAATGTGTAGCTCTGATGAGAATGATCTGGCAATATTTGTTAAAAGTAAGTTGAGTTTTAAAGAATTTGAAAAGCTGAAAGGCAATGATTTAGAGAAAGCAGAGAACATATTTAATAATCTTTAAGTATACTATTCAATTATAATGTATAATAACGTTATTAGCTTTCATCTTTGTAGCTTAGTGAGATTATTATTGTTAGAAGCGCTTAGAAAGTGGTCCCTCTATGTGTCCCAACCGTTTAGAGTGCAGCTTTTTTTTTAGTATTTTCCAACTAAAAAGAGGGTGTTTCTCTTTGTTTATTTTCAACAATAGAGGTTTGATCACAATTGTGTTTACTATTGGTTATTAGGAGGATGTTACATCAGAGGAACAAAAAAAAAGTAATAAGGTTGGTGATGGCTGTCACAGTCTTCCTATTTCTAAGGTTTCTGTTAACCTCAAGTGGTAAGAACACATCATCGTCATCATTTGTACCATTTACAGATATTGCACAAGGTATTACTAAAAAACCATCAAACAATACACCAAAGGTCAATGCATGTATGCTTACAATATTGAATTATGAAGATATGTATATAACAATTGAGACAATTCAAAGCATAGAGGATAGATTCAATAAATATTTCCATTATGATTGGGTGTTTTTAACAGTTGATGAAGAAAATGGATTTACTGAAGAATTTAAAAGATTAGCATCATCAATAACTTCAGGACAAGCTAAATTTGGTGTCATTCCTAAAAATGCAATGAAATATCCTGAAGAATTTATTACACCTGAAGAAAGAATAACACCTTTGGATCCAAAATCAAGTAAATATAGACAAAGATCTATTCAATTATTGAGTAAATATAGAATGCATGATTTATATGAACATGAATTATTAAAACCTTATTTCTATTCTTTAAGAATTGATCCAAAAGCTGAAGTTATTTGTCAATTAGATTATGATTTATTTAAATTAATGGAAGAAAATAATAAAGTTGTCGGTTTTATAAATTCATTTGGTGCACCAGATCATGAAGTTGAAAGATTATGGTTCTTTACAGGTGAATTCTTAAGTAATAAAGAAGTTAGAGAATTGGCTGATAATAAAGTAAATTCAATTGATTTTATAACAACTGATCATGGTTTTACTTATAACAAGTGTAGAATCTGGGGAAATTTTGAATTATTAGATATGAGATTCTTTAGAAGTGATATTTATACAAAATATTATAATTTCTTGAATAAAGGTGATAAGATATTGAATTATGCATGGAGAGATGATTCAGTAAAGACATTAGGTGCTGCATTATTCCTAAAGAAGGAACAATTCCATTTCTTTGGTGATATTGGATTTGATTATTTCAGTATTCTAACATGTCCTATTGAAAATGAAGTCAGATTACAAAAGAAATGTGCATGTGATCCATTGTATAGTAATACTTGGGAACCAGTCATGTGTAATATCAGATTCTTTGATGCAAATAAGTATGAAAAGCCACCTGGATGGAATGAATTATATGATTAATGACATTTTTATATAGAGTTCAGTTTTAAGTAATAAACATCAGGACACCTCGGAGTTGAAATTTTTTTCTTATAACAAAAATTTTCTTTTTTAATTAAACTTACGTTTTTAAATCCATAATCACTTAACAAGATAAATAATGGCTGACGCTGCTGTAGTAACACATACTTGTGCCTCTCCAGAATGTGGTAAAACCACCACCTCAAATCTGAAATGTCCAGTCTGTTTAAAGCAAAAAGTTGATAGTTATTTCTGTAATTCAACTTGTTTTAAAGGTTCATGGGCTTTACACAAAGCCATTCATCAGAATGCAGACAACACTCCTTATGATCCATTCCCAAAGTTCCAATATCCAGGTTCCACCAAAGCAGTATACCCTTTGACGCCAAAGAGAGAAGTTCCTGAACATATTCAAAGACCAGATTATGCCCAAGATGGTAATCCAGTTAGTGAACATATATCAGATAGAACTGGTAAAATTCCTGTATATGATCAAGATAAAATTGCAAAGATTAAAAAGGCTGCTGAATTAGGTAGAGAAGTCTTAGATATTGCTGCTGCTGCTGTTAAACCAGGTATTACTACTGATGAAATTGATGAAATTGTACATAGAGAAACCATAAAGAGAGATTCATATCCATCTCCATTAAATTATTATAATTATCCAAAGAGTGTTTGTACTTCAGTCAATGAAGTTATTTGTCATGGTATTCCAGATAAGAGACCTTTGAAAGATGGTGATATTGTTAATATTGATATCTCTTTATATCACGATGGTGTACATGCTGATTTAAATGAAACTTATTATGTTGGTAAAGTATCAGCAGATGCTATTAATGTTACTGAAACTTCAAGAGAATGTTTAGATTTAGCTATTGCTGCTTGTAAACCAGGTGTTACTTTCAGATCATTAGGTGATATTATTGAAAAACATGCCAAAGCTAAAAATTGTTCAGTTGTTCGTACTTATTGTGGTCATGGTGTTGGTGAATTATTCCATTGTGCTCCTCAAGTTGCTCATTATGCTAGAAATAAATCACCAGGTATTATGAGACCAGGTATGGTTTTCACTATTGAACCAATGATCAACTCAGGTAGTTGGAAAGATGTCCGTTGGCCAGATGATTGGACTTCTGTTACTATTGATGGTGCTTTAAGTGCTCAATTTGAACATGAAATCTTAATTACTGAAACTGGTTGTGAAGTATTATCAGCTAGAAAACCAACATCACCAGGTGGTCCAGTTAAAAGAATTACTAAATAAAATAAATTTTAATTAATTTAAAGGTTTGAAAAACTTGCTACATATAATTAAAGAAAAAAAATATTATTCATAATCTTCTATAGAACTTATCACATCTGCATGACTCCAATATACTCATGATCATTAAACTTCTTTATATTTGTAATAACATCTACAACTATTCCGACTATAACAATAATATCAAATTATTCTATTAACAGAAACTATATATACTTTAAAAAATCAATTAAAAATAAATTAAGAATGAGAAAGATCAACTTAAACTCCAGTTTTAAGCAAGATCTTTAATGATTTCTTCAGCCTCAATCTTATCTTCACTTGAATTATCAATTTCCTTATGTTGACTCAAGACTGTAGTAATAATCTTTTCATCAATTGGAACAGCATCGATATATTCAGCATCAGTCAAGTTAGAAGCTGGACCGTGGTAATGTTTCTTCTTATAAGCATAGTAATAAACAAGGGCTAAGATCCAGATACCACCATTAATAACAACAGCATAATTCATTGTATCACTTGAAACAGTAGTTTCTGATGGGAACATAGCAATAATAATAATAAAACATTGGAAAACAATACTAATACCATTAATAACTGGTGACCAGAAAGAACCTAAATAGAAAGGACCAGGTTTAAATAAATCTTTACCTGAAGTAAATCTTAAAATTTGTGGAGTCATCCAAGCAACATAATTACCAATAATACCGATAGAGAATAAAGCGTTTGCAGCAGTAGTACCAGCAAGAACTAAAAGACCAATCAATAGAGCAATAATACAAGCAAAGTAAACAGCTCTTAATGGAACTGATAATCTCTTATTAACAACTTTAACAATACTTGAGAATGGTAAACCATTATCTCTTGCAAAGGCCCAAATTTGTCTTGAAATAGCAGTTAAAATTGAAGCGCCCATTAAGAATTGACAAACTGCACATAATGAAATAATAGCAATAGCCCATTTTTTACCTAATGAATCCCAAATGATTTGAGCTAATGGTTGACCAGTTGAAGTACCTAAAATAGCTTCAATATCATGAGACATACAAGCACAAGTTACAATTAAAATAATCCAACCTAAGATCCAACAAACACCAATAGAACCTAAAATACCAACTGGGATAGCCTTTGAAGGATCTTTAGCTTCTTCAGACATATGAACTGTTGAATCAAATGCACCAATTGTCCAAACAGCAGGCATTAAACCACATAAAAAGAATGTAAATCCATCAGGCCAAGAAGTTGAATCGAATGAACCAAAGATAAATGAAGCATCATTGAAAGAAGCAGTTGAACTTGAACCAGTACCAGCAGCTACAGCAATAATGAATAATAAGATAAGACCACAGTTAGCAACAATTGAGATTGTTTGTAAAACTGAAACAGCTTCTGAAGCAATACAAGTAACAACAGCTTCTAAAAAGATCATTGCAACAAAGACACCATAAGTTTTACCAGATGTAATTACAAAAGGATCATTTTCATCAGAACCCATAACAGCGCAAGATAAAATTTGAACAGCTAAACCATAAGTAATTGAACAAAGACCACCAGTTAAAGCCAAAGAATTTGAGATACCAATAATATAAGAAAAAATGACTTTATATTTTGGAGGAGCATAATAATAAGTCCAATAATATAAACCACCAGAAGTTGGAATTGCAGAAGCTAATTCAGCCATACCTGTACCAATACACATAATAAATGCACCAGCTAATAACCAACCCCAAATTAAAGTTACTGGACCACCTGGTAAACCAATAGCAAAGACTGAAGCAATTGAAGGTAAAAGACCCATAATTGAGAAAGCAATACCAAACACTTGAATTGTGGAGAAAGATCTTCTTAATTCTTGTTTATAACCAATTTCAGCTAATAATTCTTCAGCATTACGTGCCATTTTAGCATCAATAAAGGGAACAGTTCCTGCTTTTGTTGAAGTAATCATGTTTAATGATCTTACTTGATGAATCTCTTGTTGAGATAATTGTGCACTAAGCACAGGGTTTAAACCGGTACTCATTATAGTATAAATTAGATGTGTGATGGATATATAAAAACGGTATAACAAGAATAAGTTTAGGGAGAAATAGTTTATATATACAAGAAGTTATACACCTTAATTATGATATTTGATTATATAATATATTTTTCTTGTGATAAGATAAATAAATAACCCAATCAGGGCAAACTGACCTCAGATTACCTAATTATATAGATAATTATTACAAGTAATACTGATATTGGTGTTAGCGCATTTGTTATACTAAATACTCCAGTTCTTCGAGTTCATAAAGTTAACGGTAATGACATGATTTCAGTAAAAGTGATGTGATGCTCTCTATTGATCTAGAGTACTGTGCATTGTGTTATACATGTAAAATTGGTTCTTGTTGAAAGTATAATTACTGCTTCTATTTCATATTATATCGGGCCAATAGAGTGATTTAAAGAACTGTCAGGGTTGATCTCTCTATAATTTAACATAGACTTCGTTAGTTCAACCAATTATCCATAATTAATTAGTGTTGAAATTTCATACCCTAATCTTTCTGTACCTTATTCGTTTATTTGGATATCACCATCATCAACTGTCACTACAAACTACAAACTTCAGCGCAACACTGATCAATTTGAACCAGTTGCTCTCCAACCTCTAAAGTGTTGTATAACTACTCACTATACCATCTATTCATGTCTTTGCTATAGGCTATAGCTCTTTGTATTGGCAACTGTGATAAGAGCTCTTTTGGAAGTTGTACCAGAACACCAAGACACCACTTCGCCCCTCGCTGTGATTTGAGGTGGCCGGTTTTACGATTGTGGTTTAGGCAGGGCTGGTCCCTTCTAGGCTCACGGTTTTCTGTCTAGAAATATTTCGCTAGGTAGAGGGTCTCTACAAAGAGTTCACGTATATGTAACCATCTACTATAAACTAATTGATACCTGTCATAACTCATAATCATCTATTAAAGTACTATTAAACTATTTAATTTTACACAATGATAATGACAATATTACGAGCAATCTTCTTCTGTTACTCCTTCAAGAAATTGTAGGCAAGAGTCCCAATTGGGCAACCGGTAATCAGAACTATCAGCATTATCAAAAACATCAGAACAAGAAAAAAATACTATAATTAAACTGTTAAAGTAGTGAAAATTTTTTATAAAATTCTCTAACAACTTCTATTTCTATTAGTTTATATAGCTTTGTATCATCAATTAACATTTAATTAGTTAAATTTGAAATTTAAACCTCTTGATAAACATCATTCAACCATGAAAATTTTTTAAAAACGTTCAGGTGTTGTATAATCTGTTGCTTAATCCACAACATTCAAGACTTAATTATGTTCCATGTTGTAATAGATAAAAAAGCAATCCACAATTTTCATTTAACCAAGTTTCATTTTGAGTGAATGAGCGCTGGTATTTCTTTTGATGATGATTTTTCATTAAATAAACAATATCAAAATTCTTTCAATCCAACTGTTAAATTAAAGATTTCATGAGTTTGTAATTCACACAATTATGACAATTAATCAAAATAGATCAAATGTAATTTATGGTTATAGCGATTTCTTTAATATTTGATTCTTGATTCTTGATTCACAAAAGGCAATTAAATATAATTGTGGATGAAGAGATTAGATTATCTCAAAAATCTATTCATAAACTTTTTATGATTATCAGATCTTAATATATCATTAACAAATTTATCATTATTTGTATCATTACTTTTACCTCCATTCCCATTCTTTTTATTGAATACTCTATCTTGTCTCCAACTCTTTTTAATCTTTGGTGCTTCAGTATTATCAACATTATTATTATTCATACTAATCAATGGATTTGATGATAATGCTCTTTCTTCTAATTCTTTCTGTCTTGCAGCTTCTTGTCTTTCTTTCTTAATCTTTTCTAATTCTCGTAGTAATTCTTCTTCATCTTCAGAATCATCAGAATCTGATTCACTATCATCATCTTGTTCTGACTCGGATTCACTATTATTATCAGATCCAGATTCTCCAGATTTATTTGATTTGTTATCATTAATATCATTATCTTCTAATGATTTAGATTTTTGAACTTCTTTAATATTACCTTTTTCAATTAACTTAACTTTAGATTCTTCAAATTCATTATCATCATTTGTTATTTCTCTAATTCTTTTACCTGAACCTTTCAAATGTTCATTTTCTCTTTCTAAAAGATCTTGTTTTAATTGTTGAAATTTAGCTTTAGCATCATCTTCATTGATATTTGATCTATATTTTTCTTCGTCATCATAACTAATCTCTTCTTTGTTATTCTTATTTGTCTTTCTATATTTTAAATTTTTATGACCAGCTAATGCTCTTGCATGAACGATTGAAGATGGTTGTAAATCTCTACCTCTTCTACTTTCAAGTTGAGGTTTATGGTTTGTAGTCATAACTCCTTTATTTGATATTAATGAGAAGTGTTGTTAATGTTTTTAATTGCTGTTTAAATAGTGTTTTGCCTTAGAAATTTTTTCGGCAGATGATCTAAAAATACGTGAAATTTCTGTCATTAAATTACTACAAGTTTTATTAGAATTAAATATGTTATTAAAAAATGGAATATTTAAGATGCAATTCATACTTTGGTATTCTTTAAATCATCAGCTAGTTCATCAACAACATCGTCTTCACCTGCCAAACCTTTTTCAAAGATTTCTTTACCAGTCATTTTACCATGATGTAATTCATCTAATCTTTTCTTTATTCTATTATCATGACCCATTTCTTTTCTAAACTTTGTTCTCCATTCATTATATGATTCCTCTGTAACCTTAGTACCATTGAATTTCTTTTGTTCTTCTCTTTCTCTTTCTAATAATTTTCTTTCATATTCTTTTTCTGCTGCATCTAATTTATTTGTGAATTTTTGTTCAGCTAAATCTTTTAAAGTTGAACATAATGCAAAGATTGAAGGAAGACCAATTTGTTCATTTGCTTCTTCTTCTAATGATTCTTTCAAAGATTCAACATCTTCATCATCTAATTCAATTGTTTCAGGAATCAATACTACTTTTTTACTTTGTCCTTCTTCATCGTAATTATCTATATCATCTTCATCTTCTTCCTCCTCTTCTTCATAGTCATCATCACTGTAATCACCTGGGAAACCTAATTCTACATCTAAAATTGGTACTACTTCAGGATATGTTTCAGGATATTTAACAAACAGTATAATTCTATGTTTTCTTTCAGATTCTGTATCCAAAGTTAATGTTATCTTAAATTGAACATCATCAACACCTTCTTCCGTTATTAGTTCCAACTCATCTGGATAGATGGATTGCAAAATCTCTATTTCTTGCTCTTGTTCTTCTTTATAGTCCATTATTAACCTCAAATAACTTCACTAATGTTACAAAACGTTGAAATTAAAATTGAATTGGAAAATTTTGAAGGTCCAAAAAAAAAAAAAAAAAGTTGATTATATAAGCAAAATCATCACCTATAAAATTTTTCTCTCTGTCAAAAAATCAATCTTTATAAAACAACAAGATCATTGAAATATCATCAACAAAGGACACAGTATAGAGATAGCAAAGATGAGTACCGATCCACAGTTAGCCAGCATCATAACACAGACAAGAAAATATATGAGTGAATCTCAACATAAGGAGGCATTAGCTTTTTTAAAGAATCAAAAATCAAAATATGAATCAAATGTTGAATTTTTACAATTATATGGTGAATGTTATTTAGAATCTGGTAAATTACAAAAAGCTTATAAATTATTAGAAAAATCTTGTAGATTAGATGAAGAAGGTAAATTTGGTTCAGAAAAATTCTTTTATATGGGTCAAATTATTGGTGGTATTAAAGGTTTAGAATTTATAGATCATGGTTTAAAACAATTAGAAATTCAATTACAATCAAATAATCAAGATGTTAAATTAATTAAAAAGAAAATGGTTCAAGGTATATTTGCAGAAATTGAAATTTGGATGACAGATCTTTGTATGGAACCTGAAGCTTCAAATAAATGTGATGAATTAATTCAATTAGGTTTAACAATTGATAATGAAAATCCTGAAGTTTGGTCACTTTTAAGTTCAATTAGAATTTCTCAATTAAAGAATGATGAAGCAATTGAAGGTGTTAAGAAATCTTGGGAATTATTTGAAATAAAAAAATCTGAATTAGAAGAATCTCAACAACAAAGTGAAACAGTAAATGAAGATAATAATTTAGAATATATTGAATTAATTCAACCATTAATAAATTTAGCTAAATTAGGTTTAGAATTAGAATTATTTGAATTAGCTATAACAATATCTTCAAATATTAGAGATATTGATGAAAGTAATTTAGAAAGTTTTTATTTAGAAGGTTTAGCAAATTATGTTTATGTTAAAAAATCACAATATACTAAATTACATCCAAATCAATCAAGAGAAGAATTTAATGAAGAAGAATTTGAAAATTTTCAAATTAATAATAAAGAAGGTGAATATTTAAAATATATCTCTAATTCAAAAGAAAATTTAGAAAAAGTTTTAAAATTGGCAGATTATTTAAATAGTAATGGTGAAGAAGTAGATCAAGATATTATTCAACAATCTATGGGTATATTACAAGAATTAGGTGATGTCACTTATACTGAACCAACTGATAATATTAATGAAGATAACTGGGCTGATGAAATTGATAGTGATGATGAATAAAATCATTAGGTTTAATTTTCTTTAATAGTTAATAAAAAGTTTTTTTTAATTTTAATGTCTACATTTTAACGTAAAATCTAATCAATGCATTTTTTTAAGTATATACAGTACTTTCTTCTAATGTTCACTACGTTTACGTAATTGGAAAACACTATAAAGAGGATATAAATCATCTTTAGATTCTAAATCAACCTTTGAATTTTCAGAGATTTTCTTTATAGCATCTTCATCTTTAATAACTTCTTTAGTATTTAAATCAATAACTCTTAATAAATTATCATCATAATTTTCAACAGATGCAAATAATTTATCTTGAGAACTAGTTATTGAAATAATAACATCATCTAATTCTAATATTTTAACTAATTCAACATTCTTTGATTCATAATTATACTTTAAGAATAATAAAACTTTTGTTCTTTCACATAATACAACAAATTCACCTTTTGTTGGTAATGATAAAATTTTTGAAACTGAATTTTCAATTAAATCACTAGTTTCATTTTGAAATCTTTCTGGTGCATAATTTAATTTTGATAAATATGGATTTATTAAATCTCTAATATTAAATTTTGTTATTAATTGATTTGATTCTTTAAACCATTCCCAAACAAAGATGTAATCTTCACCACCACCACTAATTAATAATTCTGGATCCCAAGTTGGAATAATTAAAGATGAAACAAATTGTTCATGACCAAATAACCAATGTTTTATAACATAAGATTTTGGATAATTTGAAACTCTAATGTGTTCATCACGATCAGCTGTAAATATATATTCTTTGTTATCATGAACACCAACGGCAACATCAGTTAACATTGAAACATGACCTAAGATTGGTTCTGTTGCTGAGTTTGTATGGTCTTTTGGTTCTTGATCAAGATTTATTGAATAAGCATCACCAAATTTATCACCAATTATTACACTTGGTTCAGATAAAATTGTTGAACAAGCAGAAGATGGTCTCTTTGGTAATTGTTGTCTTGAATGTAAAGATAAGACATTTTGTTTATTATTGTAATCGATTTTGAAAATAACAGCAGCTTTATCTGAATCAGTAGTACCAATTAAGAATTCTTCATCTTTACCAAAAGTTAAAGATCTAATATAATTATAAATCTTTGGAGCACCTGGACCTGGAGTTGGAATTTTTGGTTCAGATTTCTTTTGTTTCTTTTTAGCTGGTCCTTGGACATCTTCTTCTTTCTTTTCACCTCTTTCAATCTTGGCTTGTATGTTAGCTAATTCAATAGCTCTAGCTTTAGCTTTATTTTCCTCTATTTGTCTTTGTTGTTCTCTCTTAACTCTTTCTCTTTGTTGTTCTGTTAAATCCACATCATCGACCCATTCACCGACCAAATCACCAGTCTTTGTACTGAAAACTTGGATGGTACTCTTGTTAGATGCAAATAGGTATTCGCCAGTCTTATTTGATAGTATTAATTGGAATGGATGTTTCATTTTGATCTTTTTTGTTCTATAATTCAACCTTTTATTTATTAAAATTCATTTCAAAAATACAGTAAAAATTTTTTTTGGCAACCTCATCGATTATGTAAGATCTGACAAATTTGACGTCTTCTGACTTTTGGCCGTTAAAATGTGGTTATAATTGGTTCTATTTGACCAGTAATTGCTTGTAGACCTTTATATACACTATAATAATGAACAGTGTAATCAATTATAGTTATTTGAAGAGAAATACCTTCTTTTACTCGGGTACTATAACCAAATCAATACATAATAAGAATTTAACAATATGACGTTTTGTTAGGTGAAAAATTTACAAAGGGAAAAAAAAATTAATACAGCAGTTTTTTTAACTTTTATTGGGATTTATTCAGTTAAATACTTATATATATGTCTTGTTAAAGGTTGATTCATTGTTATTCCTTTCATATCATTTCACATCATACCATATTCCTTGAAATTAAACTGAGTTCTTGCCTTCAAAACTGAAATTTTTGTCATATTGATTAAAAAAGCTGCATTATAATAAAGACAGAATAATATAAAAAATATCATAATATCATAAAATAATACAATGAGTGATACACAAGAGAATTTAACACATCCATGCATTGTTGATGGTTGGTTTAGAGAAAGATCTGAAGAATGTTTCCCAGGTCAAGCATTAGAATTAAGAGTTGAAAAGATTTTACATACAGAAAAATCAGAATTTCAAGATATTTTAGTATTTAAAAGTACAGATTATGGTAATGTTTTAGTATTAGATGGTATTATTCAAGTTTCAGAAAGAGATGAGTTTGCATATCAAGAAATGATTACACATATTCCAATTATGACACATTCAAATCCAAAATCAGTTTTAGTTATTGGTGGTGGTGATGGAGGTGTTTTAAGAGAAGTTTTAAAACATGATAATATTGAAAAAATTGTTTTAGTAGAAATTGATGAAACAGTTATTAAATTAAGTAAAAAATATTTTAAAGATATGTCAATTTCTTTTGATAATCCAAAAATTCAAATACAATTATGTGATGGTTTCCAATATTTAAAAGAACTTTCAAATCAAGATGATGAAAATAAATTTGATATAATTATAACTGATTCATCAGATCCTGATGGACCAGCTGCTGCATTTTTCCAAAAACAATATTTTGAATTATTATATTCTGCATTAAATAAAAATGGTATTGTTATAACACAAGCTTCAGAAAATGTTTGGTTAAAGATTGATTTATTAAAAAATTTAAAAAAAATAATAAGTCAAGTCTTCCCAATAGTTGAATATGCTTATACAACAGTTCCAACATATACATCTGGTCAATTAGGTTTAATGGTTAGTTCAAATAATCCTGAATATAACTTGAGTGAACCTTCACGTAAATTTACTGAAAATGAAGAAGATAAATTATTTAAATATTATAATAGTGAAATTCATAAATCTTCATTCATTTTACCAAATTGGGCTAAGAATTATTTAAAAATAACTGATGATGAAAAGAAAAACTAATTTTTTTAATGTTTTTTTATACTACTTTTATGATGATAATAGAGAACATGATTTTTTTTATGAAAAGTAACTTGGGTGAAAAAAAGTTTTTATAAATTTTTGAGTTTTTATGTATTTTATGGATCTACTATGAATTTGCTAATTAATAATGTGTATGTGAAATGCTATTAATATTGCTAGTATAAATATGCTAAATTAAACCTAATAAATAATTATTATGATTTATATCTCTTTTTTTCTTTTATCCAAAGATATCATCAATGGCTGATCTCTTCTTCTTCTTCTTCTTTTTCTTTTCGTCATTGATAGTACTTAATCCAGATTCAGATATTTTCTTCTTCTTCTTTTTGATTTTATCTTTTTCAATTGGACTTTCAATTTTTCTCTTCTTTAAAGATAATACTTGATCTTCATTTTGACTATCTAAATTTTCAAATAGTGGTTTTTGTAAATCTTCAGAAATTGTTGATGGTATAATTTCTTCCCCAATTTCATCAATATCTTGTAAATCAATATCATTATCATTAAAAATTGTGTTTATTGTCTCGTTATTATTATTTTCAACTCTTGATGTAATGTTATCAATACCTTTAATTTTAGATACTAAACTATTAACTTTAGCCAATAAACCTATCAGTACTAACCCTAAATTTATGAATTGACCTAATGCAATTATACCATTAAATTCTCTATAACATCTTGCAACAACTATCTTTCTAATAAATCTAGCTAAATGAATAACATTTTGTTGTTCTCTTTCAATATTATAATTTTTTAATGCCTTCTTTTTAATTTTTTTATTTGATTTTTTATTATTGGTTTTAGGGTTTAATCTATCATGTTCTAAATGTTTTAAATGCTGATTATATGTAGTTATAAGTGAGATCAATTTAGTTAAATTTCTTTTTAATATATTTAGATGTTTCCACCAAATAGCAGCACTATGTTGATTCTTATTACGATGATATATGATTTTAATTAAGTTATATTCATGGATCAAAGCTTTAAGGTCGTCCTCAGGTATTATGAAATCTTCAGACATGACTACTTGACTCGACTTAAATAGTATAAACTGTTGATAAATCTAGTTTAAAGTATTATAAAGTAAAATTTTGAAGTAAACAAAAAATTAAATAAAAAAAAAAGTTCACGTGACATCTGGACATTTCTCAAAAAGGTCGGAAATTGTAATTTTTACCGGATTTGACGGAACGGTATTTTTTTGATTTTGATTTATAGCAAATTAGAAAAATCATCATCAAAATAGTTAAAGGACTTTGGTATAACAGTTGAAGAGATTGTTTAGGTATAATAATGAGTTCTGTTGTTAATAAACTTAGTAATTTAACTCTTTATGATGTTAGAAAGGCTGCAAGAAGTGTACAAAATTCATATTTAACGGATAACACAAAATTTGAACTCCTTGTTAGAGAGGCAACAACTAATGATTCATGGGGTCCAACAACTATGCAATTGGAAGAAATTAATTCACAAATGATTTATGAAGATCCGGTATATTGTTTTAAAGTGATATTTGATAGAATATTAGAATATTTAAATCCAAATATTACTTCACAAACTGGTGGATTTTATAATAAAGTTGTTCATTATTTAAATACTGGTAGTGAATGGAAAATAATATTAAAATGTTTAAAAGTTATTGAATATATTCTTTTACACAATTCGGATGAATCATATTCTGAAATAATATCTGATAATGAACATGTTTTAAAACAAATATCAAAAAAATATTCAGTTGATGTGAAATCAAGTATTGATGCTTCTACAAATGTTGATTCAACAGAAACTGAAACTTATAATGCAAATAGTTCACAACCAGTTACAAGTGCTCAATTAGAAATGGCGGAACATTATAAAGTTATAGAAACTACATCTGATGAAATTTTAAAATTGATTGATGATTATAGTTATAGACAAAAAAGAATTGATATTGCTTCAAAGACTTCAAATTTAGGTCATGTTGCAAATAATGTTATAAAAGTTGAAAAGAAACAAGATGATAAAAATGGTTTTAAAAAATCAAAATCTTTGACACAATCTAAAATAGAGAATTCAAATATTAAATCAGAAATTAAAAATTATGTTGGTCATTATTTTTATAGAAAGAAAAAAGTTAATGCAAATTATGCTACATTTGCTGATGCTGGAAATGATGATATTAATTTTGGAGAATATCGTGATGAATCAGGAAATGAACAAAGTGATGATGAAGGTGATGGATATGGTAAATATGGTACATTAGGTGATGATAATGATGATGATGAGAATAATACCCATTCTGGTAACGTTATAAATACTAAACTTGATGAATCAAAACAACAACATGAATCTGAACCATTTGATAGTGAAGATGAATTTGGTGATTTTCATGAAAGTCCAATAAAAACAGAAAACGAATCAATTAAAGATGAAACCATACTTTCTTCAAATGCACCATCCACAAATGCAACAAGTACAATTGATACATTAGGTTTCAATCCATTTGCTGAAGATAATACCACAAAACCTGTTGAAGAAAAGAAAGATGCATTTGATTCAATTTTTCAATCAGCTAAATCAGGACAATAAAAAAAGCAAACAAAATATCATTATGACTCAATATTTATATATTCTATGTACTTTTTCTACTTTCTTAATCATAGCTTAATTTATTTTTGATAATTTTTGTTTATTGTAAATTTATATTCATTAACTGACGATCTTTCTATTTCTGATTTCTAAATCATCTTCAAATCTAGTAGGACTTTTCTTATCATCAGAAATAGCAAAATCATAATTGTTATCATTAATAGTTTCTAATATCAAAGAAAAATAATATTTCTTTGAATAATCAAATCGTGTTGACCAACTAGCTGGATAAATAACTTTTAAACATTCTTCAAAATTAAATTTTTCCAAATAAATATCTAAATTTCTAAAACATTTTCTATCATGTTTAAAAGTTTCTTCTTTTGGATCATTCATATAATGAATTGAACAATCTTTTATTAATTCATTGAGTACATATACGTTTGGAAAATTACCGCCAAATTCTTCTTTCCAATAAGCTAATAATTGTAACCATCTTGGATAAGTTAATCTAAACTTTAAAATTGATGAATGTTTCTTATTTTTTAAAATCTTAATACAATGTAAATATGAATCAATTTCAGAATTTAATGTTGAAATTTTATTTTGACCTCTATAAACTTGATCACGATTCATTGCAATTGAATTAAAATTGTTTAATAAATATGATGTACCATTATCAAGAAAATCTCTTGGAATAAAAAGTGTTTTATCATCTAATCCCATTACCTTCTTACTATCTTTTTCTAAATCCTTTGAATCTTTATCATCATCCTTTTTTTCTTTTTTTGAAGATTTTGATGGTTTCTTTAGTAGGAATCTTCTGTCGCTTTTAGATGTTATCTCTTGATCCTTTGGTTCCTTATATTTGAATCTATGTTCATCTTGAACAAGTTGAATTTCTTGATTTAAAGTAGTTATTGTACAAGATAATCTTAATAATGATTTCTTAAACTGTTGATCGATTGGTATTTCTGTCGTTTGTCTTTTTGATTTATCGTCTATTTCAGATGAATTATTATCAGTGGTTTCAAGTGTTATTTTATCATTTCTTCTTCTTGATAAACTTCTGACTCTTCTAAACTTTTGAGATAATCTTCTAACAAAAGGAGCCTTTTTTACTACTTTTTCCTTGACATTTGAATCTTCTGATTCAATTTCAGTTGATTTTTCTTCACCTCTTGAAAATCTATTTCGTCTTTCTTGCAATTGTTTAGTTTCTGACATAATTCTCTAAAGATATTACAATCAAATAGGTTTGACGTAATAAATATCAAGGGATATTATACTGCATTTCAGTCTTTTTGAAGCGAAAATCCAATAAAGTTATTACTTATGTATAACAGAAAGTGAGAAGTATTAAAGAATTATCTTTAAAATTAATAATTAGGCTAGGGCACACAGGAGAAATTATTGAGTTAATAAGAGAATAGACCAATAGTTACAGACTTCATATTGATACAATAAGTATTATAGATTGGTTTTAATTGCGAGCTTATAGTTTACTATACCTCAATTGATATATTTTTCTTACACTACTCCTAAAATAAAAGAAAATTTTTAGAGCTAACGCTGAACACAAAATCGCACAACGCTTATTTTAAAAACGTCAAAACAAGGTCAAAATACCATTAAATCTTCATAAAAATAGTACAAATATAAAGTTAAGAATCCAAATAATTCATAAACATTAAAAAAACAGAGGTTGGTACTCTATAATACCAGCAAAAAAAGAAAAGTGCTCTCACTCAGAGTCGAACTGAGGATCGCTACATTACTAGTGTAGCGCCTTACCAACTTGGCCATAAGAGCTTCTTATATTTTCGGCAAATCCGCCATCGAATTAATTGTGAGGCGCAAAAATTGGTACGGCCACGATTCACCGGTCACGTGATATTTTCAAAATTTTGAATATACCTTCTCTTCTTCTTTTATTTCTACGTTTTGATGGTCTATAGTAATCTTTAATAGCAAATACTCTAGAATAATAACCTTAGGAGTAGATTACTATAGGAGAACGATTAAAGAAACCAATTACGCAACAACTACTTCTTAGACAGTTCTTAGACCACTCAGAAAAATATGAAAAAAAATGATTTAAATCTTTAAATCTGAGATCGATGAACTATTTTTTCCAACGACCATAGGACATAGTGACAACTAGTTGAATTATTGAGTTTTCTCGCTAGCAGTTTTGGTAGTGTGATTGCTTGTGATATTTTGGATTAGCCTTGTAGTCACTAGTCACTCTTCTCAAGTAATTCTGGGGTTATAAAGTCATAAAGTATGGAGGTATGGAGAATGGAAACATTGTTCACACTACAATAGCTAACTCAATAACTAACAAAGATTTCTAGTAACAATCATCAATTAAACTTTGATCTTTTACCACAGTATAGAATTGGCTTAATTTTAATTTACTACTTGTTTCTTCGAGGAAATCTGCGCTGAAGTTTTTTTAAATTAGAATTAAACTTATTTGATCTTATCAATAGAAAATCATAAAATCAATTGAACTAGAACTGGTAGTTTAAAATCTTGAAATTAACAAAGACAGGGGTAAAAAGAGACGTTGATAGAAGGTTACATTAGATGATTAGTGGACCATATGAGCTTCAACAACTTACAACCGTATACAAGTCTGTATTCTGTGAAGAAAATCTATACATTTTAAAGCTGAATTATTCTTCATGATCAACCAATTTGAATCACAATTTAGAGATCATTCAGTAACAATCAGCAATTGTCAATAATTAAGTACTTTCAATTACTGAGAAATCAAATGGAAATCAACTAAAAAGAATAAAGAATAAAGGAAAAACTTTCAACGGTTTAATCATTTCTAAATACTGAAACTTATAATAATTATTTTTGAAATTTTTTATTAAATTTGATTCGTTGCTGCATATATACGACTGTAAGCAATTTAAGATCAATTAGGCAAATTGTACTGTTCTAAGGTTATGAAGTTATTGATTTTGTTCCTCGTTGCTCTTTAAACTAGCGAAATAATGATTATTCTGTTGGAAATAATGTTGTTTTATTCTAGCATCAATCGCAAGTTATTCAAGTTTGGTATTATGAGAGAGAGTCTCAGTTGTTCATATTGAAATAGGGGAATGAAAGTTTGAGAAAGTTGTGTTTGAGAGCATACAACTAGTTGAGACATAGTAAGTACTTGATAATGCAAAATGATATTATTGATATTGATTAATTTTAGTTTTATTAATTGTGTCTAATTTCTTGAATTAATTTGAAATTATATAAGTATTAATAGGTTTCTCTAATTTCTGTTCATGATTCTAAACAATATATCATATTTCTAATACCCTATAATACCCACATATTGATCATGATGGACACTACAAGATCCAACAATAATCCAATTTTTATAACGTCAAGATTATCAAATGATCATATAGATCAAATCTCATCAAGTGATGAAAAAGAAGAAAAACAATTTAATGATATTAGATCAATAAGAAGTTTAAGAACATTAGTTTCACCAAATTCAAATATAGGTTATATTAATGCAAAAGAAGTTACAAATGCTGATCATTTATTAGCTGATATTGGTTATAAACAAGAATTAAAAAGATGTTTTTCAACTTTACATGTCTTTGGTATCGCTTTCTCAATTATGGGTCTTTTACCTTCAATTGTTTCAGTCTTTTCAATCGGTATTGCTGGTGGTCCAGTTTCTTTAGTTTGGGGATGGTTTGTATCAGGTTTATTTATTCTTACAATTGGTATTGGTATGGCTGAGCAAGCTTCAGCTATTCCAACTTCTGGTGGTTTATATTATTGGACATTTTATTATGCTCCACCAAGTCTTAAAAGACCTCTTTCTTATGTTATTGGTATTTCAAATTCTCTAGCTTTAGCTGGTGGTGTTTGTTCAATTACATATGGTTTAGTTGTTGAAATTTATTCTTGTATCGTTATTGGTACAGCAGATTCTGATAATCCATTTGAAATAACTTCAGGTAAAATTTATGGTTTATTTGTTGCAATGGTTTTCTTAGAAGTTTTAGTTACTTGCTTTTCATCATATGTTGTATCAAAATTACAAACTATTTCAATTCTTGCAAATTGTGGTATTATTCTTTTATTTATTATTGCTTTACCAATTGGTACTAGTAAAAATGCATCTTTTAATGATGGTGCTTATATCTTTGGTCATTATGAAAAAACTGAATGGCCAGATGGATTTACCTTTATGTTATGTGGTTTAATGCCTGCTGTTTGGACCATTGGTGCTTTTGATTCAGCTGTTCATATGTCTGAAGAATCTGAAAATCCAAGTAGAGCTGTTCCTGTTGGTATCTTAGGTTCTATTGGTGGTTGTTGGATTATGGGTTGGCTTATTATGATTGTTATTTGTGCTTGTATGTCACAAGATCTTGATAGTATAGTGAATACTTCAACTGGTCAACCATTGGCTCAAATTATTTGGGATTCATTAGGTAAAAAATGGGCTATTGCATTTATGGCATTAATCTCAGGTTGTCAATTCTTAATGGGTGCATCTGTCTTAACTGCTATTAGTAGACAAATTTGGGCTTTCTCAAGAGATAATGGTTTACCATTCTCAGATTTTGTTAAAGTTGTTGATAAAAGAATAATGGTTCCTGTTAGAGCTGTTATATTCTCTGCTTTAATTTCTTGTTTAATTGGTCTTTTAATCTTAGCTGGTTCAGTAGCTGCTAATGCATTATTCTCAATTGCTGTTATTGGTAATTATGTCTCTTGGATGACACCACAAATCTTAAGATTAACTTCAGGTAAAGAATTATTTAAACCTGGTCCTTTCTATTTAGGTAAATTTTGGTCACCAATAATTAATTGGATTTCAATTGCTTTCCAAATATTTATTATTATTATTGCAATGTTCCCATCAAACAGATACAATGTAACTAAATATGATATGAATTATGCATGTGTTATCAATGGTGGTATTTGGGTATTAGGTATTGTTTATTATTACGCTTATAAAAAGAAATATTATATTGGTCCAGTTTCTAATTTAACAGATGAAGAATATCTTGAAGCAATTGGTGAAAATGCAGTTGATTTTATAAATGATAAAGATCCAGCTGTTTATCGTGAAGAACTTTAATTTTCTTAGAGGAGGAGACATTTATAATTTATTAATATAGGGTACATATTTTGGTTTGTTTATTAGTAATAATGTAGTTCTACAGGTCAATGTTAAATTTTTTTGAATATATATTTGAATAAACTAACATAAAATAACAAGCACCACTCTCTATTTCTAAATTTTTAAACCATTAATTTTAAATTAATTCCATTATTCTTTAAGAATAAAAACCAATCACCTTTAAACCCTTTCATCTTCATTAAATAAATAATTTGATTAATTATCCAATTATCATCCCAAATTGAATTAAATTTATTATTTTCACCCCATAGACAAACATTTGTAAACCAAATCAATCTATTAATTATATTGAATTTTAAAACATCAACATCATGAATCTTTAAAAGATATTCATTAATTTTAAAATAATGATAATTAAGAAGTTTAACAGGATAATTTAAAACTAATCTATAATAACAAATTAATAATAAATTATAAAGACCAGTTTCTAATTCTGTATTACCACCAATTGGTATTGTATAATTAATTAATAAATCTTCAAAATCTGCACAAATTTTTGGAAAATTTCTTGATGTTGAACCTAATTGATCAAACATTCTTCTATGATTAATTAATGGAATTAATTCATGGAAAAGATAAAGTAAATTACAAGAAATTCCAAATATTGTTAATGGAGTCTTATGTTTTATTGAACTCTTTTGTTGATTCTGTTGTGATTGTTGTTGTTGTTCTTGAATTGGATTATTAACACTTGTACCAATATTATTAACCGATCTTGAATTTTTACCATTTGAATTTTTATTATCTGTCTTTGGTCTTGGTGGATTGTAATATGGATATTTAAATAAAATCAAATCATCATCTTCATCGTCATCATCTTCTTCTTCTTCATCGTCATCATCATCATGTTCCATGGATACATCTTCCTCATCATAATTGTTATTTCCAGAACCATATCCTATATCATCTAAAGGTGTTAAATTTTCATTACCTTTAGTTCTTTTATTTGTACCTTTACCAATTTTATTATTATTACCACCAACTTTATTAATAGTTCTCTTTTTTCTATTATCTTTATTTCTTTTATTATTTCTAACTAAACCAACTTCATCATCTCTTGATTGATTGAAATTAACAGTAAATGAAGGAGGTTCAGGTTCATTCTTATATTCATCATCATCATCATCGTCTTCGTCATCATCTTCATTGGCATCTTTATTATGTTGTCCATTTCTACCCATATTATTATTCCTATTTGATCCATAATTATGATCACCATAACTTCTACCTTCATCATCAAGACTTGTTTCCATATTTAAATCATTAGTTGAAGATCTTGAATTTCTTGGAGTTTTATATTTTGGAATTCTAATTATTTGATCTTTTGGAGTTTTAAATTTTTTAATTTGAATCATATCATTATTAATAATTGAATTACTCTTTAATGAAGAAAGATTTGAAAGGTTTGAAGTTAAATCATATTGACCACCATCACCTTGATTTTGATTATCTTTTAATAAATTATAACTTTTATCTAAAACATCTTGATAAATTGAAATATATTTTTTACCACTTATTGAAGTTGTATTTAAAATATTATAACTTGATGGATTTAATAATTGATTTAATTTTTTATAAAAATTATAATATTCAATTAATCTTTTATATTTTTGATCAGTTTCTTCAATCCAAGAAGTATTTAAATTATTAGATTGTTTTTTCTTATCCTTTTTTTTCTTTTTAGAATTAGATTCATCAATATTTTCAAAATCTAATTGATACATTTCTTCATTATAAACACCTAATAAAGAATTATTAATTATTGTTAAAATTGAAATTAAAATAATTTTACCAAAATTTTTATCATCATCATCATTATTTTTATTTGATCTTTGAATAATTTCATCAATATTTGAATTTAAAAAATCATTCCAAATTTGATCTAATAAATCTTTAATTTGAATAATTTTATCATCTTTTGATTGATTAAAATCATTAAATGAAATATATTTATTATTAATCATTGAAAATAATAAACAATTTAATAATAAAGATTTTGAAATTTCTAATTGAAATTTTTGTCTTTTAAAAATATTATTTTTATTATTATTGCTGTTTGGATAATTTATAATGTTATAAACACTATTAACAGCATGACCAGTTGATGAAGAAGAATTAGAATTGAAATTTTGATTTAATGAAGATGAATTTGAAGTAGTTATTGAATATAAATAATATTCACCAATTGAAGAAACTATTAAATCATTTATTGATTGAGTATCATGAAAATGAAATAATTTTGGAATTAATTTAATAAAATAATTTAATAAAATTGAAGAATTATGAATACCAAAAAGATTAAAATTATTATCAATTAAAGAAGGATCATCATCATTTAATAAATTAGTTGAATTTGTTGAATTTGTTTTTGGAATTGGATCAGTTGAAGATGAACGATTAGGATCAATATTTGAAGGAGTATTTGATCTTGAATTATTATTTGTATTAGTTGTAGTTGTAGTATTATTATTTTTAGAATATTCATAATCATTTGGGAAAATATTTATACCATTAATATCAGTAGTTTCAACATTTGTTAATTTTAAAATTCTCATTGTTCTTTTAGCTAAACTTGTATAAAATTTTTCAATTTGAATAGCTATATTAACAGGATACATCATTGAAGTTTCTAAACTTGGGATATTATAATCTAAACCATGAGAAGTTGGAACTGAAGTTGGATCTGAAGCTGAAGATAATAACATTTCATTATTAAGAGTTACATTTGTATCAACTGTACTCATTTCTATGTCACCAGTGTTATTATCATCAGTTGGTTGGTTAGGAGTATCATCTTCATCATCGTTGTTAATTAAGGAATCCATATTCTCTGTATCATCTGGAGTATCATCATTATTATTCTGTATAGCACTGTTTGCAATTGGATTTGAATTTGATCTCTTTGTATTCTGTCTTGAAGAAGAAGATAAGTTGTTATTACTGTTATTTCTCTTTATAGTGGCGGTAATCTTTCTCTTCTTTCTTTGATTGGATCTCTTCAATTCAGCAGCTTTATATCTAAATACTCTGAAGGGACCAGATACAGGGTGATCATATTCATCTAGAGAGTCCAATTCATCATCTAATTCATCATAGAATTCATAGTAGTATTTCCATTTAAATATTGGTATTCTTGATCTTCTATTTCTAACAGAGTTTTTATCATTAGTATTAGTATTTGAATTGACATTAGTAGTTGGAGAAGGTTCATTCTCTATATCATAAGGGTTTGACAAGGGGGTTAACACTGGAGCCCAAATCAACTTTATATCATAACCTTCACATTGTAGATTTGATTTTAGACATCTGTTACAGAAAGGTCTTGTACTATCACACTTGATCTTTCTCCTTCTGCATGTCCAGCACCCGACAAAGGTACGCTGGTAGACCTTTGACCTCACACGCTGCGTCGTCGACTTGCTGCTGTTCTTTGGAGGCATTCTGTTGTTGTAATCTGGGGTCGACTCTTTATTCTGTTTTCTAATTACAATTGAATTCGCTTGTTTTCCACCAAAAATTTTCTTCTGGGAGATTTTTTTTATTTTTTTTTTTTTTTTGAAGTTCGCCAAAAATTTCTGTCAAAAAATAAAAAAATGTGTCATTGGAATTTGAATCCCGAAGTTTGTAAAATTGAGAGGAAATTCAGTAAAAATAAACGAGAATTTATATCCTCATCAAATTAGAATATAAATATCACAGTTTCCTTCTTTTTATTTTCTCTTCTTATTTCTATCTATATATCAACTAATCATGTTTTTGAGAAATTCATTAACTAAGACTGCTTTGCTTAAATCAAATATTCGTTTGATCTCAACTTCAAACTCATCAAAAAAACCTTCTCTATCAGCAACAACAACTAATGAAATACAGAATAAAGATTCTGAAACTTATTTAGATTCTCTTTCAAATAGATTATTGTTCTCTTATGCCTCTATTGGTCTTTGTACAATCAACAAACCAATTCTAAACACAGTTATCAAATTATTCCCATTCATTCCAACTCCAATTTTAGATTTCTTTATCGGTTCAATCTATGTTGGTGGTGCTACTCCAAAAGATGTTATTAAAACTGGTGATGCCTTATCAAAAAGAGGTATTAATAATATGTTATTAAGTTTAACTATTGAAGATTCTGAAGGTACTAAAAATATTGATATTGATTATATCATTGGTGAAACTGTTAAATCAATTGATACAATTTTAAAACCTCATGTCATTAATTTAATCTCAAATAAAACTGTTGATAACGTTAATGATTTAGCTCCAGGTTATATAGTTTTAAAACCTTCTGCTTTAATTAAAGATCCTGCAAATGTTTTATTAAATTATAATAAACCTGAATTTAAACAACAATGGGAAAAATTAAATGAAAATTGTGAAAAAGTTTGTAAAAGAGTTGAAGAAGTTAATAATGAATTAAAATTAAAATATCCTGATAGAATTGAACCATTTTTATTAACTTGTGTTGATGCTGAAAAATATGATTTACAAAAAGCTGTTTATATTTTACAAAGAAATTTATTTGAAAAATTTAATAAAAATGATAAATTAATGAATGTTGTTGGTACAATTCAAATGTATTTAAAAGATTCTTTAGATCAATTACATTTAGAATCAAAATTAGCTGCTTCAAAAGATTATAAAGTTGGTCTTAAATTAGTTAGAGGTGCTTATATTCATTCTGAAGCTGATAGAAATGTTATTCATAATCAAAAATCTGATACTGATAAATCTTATAATGATGGTATTACATTTTCAATTAATGAAATTTTATCTGCCAAAAATCCATCAGTTGGTCATTTAGTTGTTGCAACTCATAATTCAGATTCTTCAAAATTAGCAACAAATTTATTATCAAAAACAAATAATTCAATTTCAAATTCAAAAATTGTTTTAGCTCAATTATTAGGTATGTCTGATGATATTACTTTTGAATTAATTAATAAAAATAAAGTTAAAAATATTGTTAAATATGTTCCATGGGGTCCTCCATTAGAAACAAAAGATTATTTATTAAGAAGATTACAAGAAAATGGTGATGCTGTTAGAAATGATAATGGGTTTAAATTAGTTGTTAAAGTTTTTAAAGTTTGGTGGAAAAGATTAACATCAAAATCAAAACAAAATTAAATTAATTTGCATTAACCAAAAACTAGGATTTGATATCCAAATAAAAATTATTTATGATTCATGAAATGTATACATTTAATATAAACATAGCATTTAATATACTAATCAATATTGTAAGTTCTACGATTAAATTATAATGCAGGAATTTTTTTTATTAATACAATTATATGCAAACCCATCATCTAATATCTTGGATATTCAAATAAATCTTCTTCAATCATTTCATCGGTGATCTTTGAATTTTGATTTACTTCTCCTTCTACTTCTCCTTCTTCTTCTGCTTCATCTCCCTCTTCTTCTTCTTCGTCCTCTTCATCCTCTTCTTCTGATCCTTCTCCTTCTTCATCCTCTTTTTCTGATTCTTCATCTTCTTCAAGATCATTAATATCATCATCATCACTTGTATAGTTATTTTTATTAACAACATCTAAAAGAAGTCTCTTATAAAGAACATTATAAATTTTAGATTTCTTCATATCTTCTTCTTCAACTAATTCATTCCCTCTTTCAAATATTTCATTCTTTAAAGCAATACCTTCTTCATCTTCTTCTTCATCATCATCCGGTTTATCTTTACCAGATCTAATTAATTCTTCTTCTAATCTTTCATTTAATATTATTGGAGGTTCAATATATGTTTTCTTTAAAATTTTATTTGTACTAAAATCATCAATTATTTTTGATGGATAAATACCTTTTCTCTTTAAAACTTCTAAAGTTGAATTAATATCTTTTTCAAAAATATTTAAAATTAAATCAGAACCTTCAATAACTTCATTCTTACTATTAAATATTGGATTACCATCTTTATCTTTACTATGTTTCTCTGGTACAGATTTTTTTGTTAATTGAATTAAAATTAATTCTTTTAAAAAAATTTTAATAAATATACGTGTTTCATCTTCTAAATATTCAAATAAATCTAAATCTAATTTTAAATTATCCTTCTTTCTCATATCATTACCATTATAAAGAAATCTTGTAATTTCACGTAATTTTTTCCATGAAACTAATCTATTATTCTCTGAAAGTATTTGTTTTTTAGGTGTTTTAATATAATCATAAATTGTATGATCATTTTCATTTAATATAGCTTTAATTCTCAACTGTTCTTTATCTTCTTCATCTACTTCTTCTTCTTTTTCATCTTCTTCTTCCTCTTCTTCATCAGCATCAGGGATGGAAACATCTTGATCTGAATCATCATTTGGAATTGATTTATTTTGATTATTCTCTAACTTTATTCTCTTATGAGGATTACTCTCTTCTTCAGAATCTGAATTTTCAACACTATGATTTCTTTTCTCTCTGCCTTCTTCATTCTTAACAAGAGTTGTATCATCTTCATCTTCTTCACTGCCAGTTTCATGATCAGAAGATTCAGCCTGATGTAACAACTTATTAGCTATTCTATTCTCTAATTTTATAGTCTCTTCATCAATTTCATAAGCAATAGGTAAATCTTTATATGAACTATATGGTCTTGTTGCAGTTGTTTGATTAGGATTATTTAATCTAAATTTTAAATAATCATAATAATGATAAATTTCAATTGGAGATTTTGTTGTAAGATTTGAAGCTATTACATCTAATCTATGAATACTAAATCTTTCTAAAAGTCTAAAGAATAATTCTTTCTCTCTTACATTCCAAGTAACACCTACTTCAACATCATTATCTGTTCTTGTATGTTTCATTTCAGTTGGGCCTAAATAAGTATCATAAAATAGAGAATATCTTGACCCAGTTAAATTTTCTTCTAATGCATCATTAAAAAATTTCTTATAACTATCTTTTGAATCTTTAATCATTTTACAATCAAGTGTTAAAGTTGGATAAGCAAGATAATGTTTATCATCTTCATCATCTTTAATTCCAGTTATTGATTCTGGTATAACGTCTAATTTCAACTGTTTTAAATCGTTCAATCTACCTGCCTTACCAATATTCTTTCTTTCACCATGATGATCTATGGCTCGTGAAACCTTCTTTCTGGCTTTACCTTTGTATGAGGGAGGCATTACTATATTTCCATTTCTCTATTCTCTTCTTCTTTGTTATTTATTTTATTCAAATTTCTTTTCTATATATTTTTTTTTTGATCCACACACTCCAGAATCCGTTTTGGGGTTTTGAGGTCTACGCAGAAATACTTTTATAACAATTTTTTCAATTTAATTTAATCTTTACTACTTGAATTTGATGTATTTCATTCAGTTATATCTAATCTATAATCCCCAATTTAATTGGTTAATTGTAATCACGAGGTTACCACTAAAAAATTACTAATCAAACACCCAAACCTTATAAACCGTGACACTATTAATGAAAATCAATGAACAAAATAGCAATCATGTTTATTAATTAAATATTATATATAAATGAATTGAAATATCCTTCTAAGACTTTTAAGATCTTAAAACACAGATTATCTACAATCTACAATATTTTCCAATTATAAGAAAGCAATGACTTTAACACAAGGTTCAACATTAAAGGTTTCACCAGATTCAAAACTTTACTATATAAGCGATTCAACAACTGAACCAGAAACTTTTAAACCACAAAGAGATTTAATTGAAAATAAAGAATTCAAATCAACAGTTATTTTAGGAGTTCCAGCAGCTTTTTCACCACCTTGTTCAGATGATCATTTACCTTCCTTCATTAATCATATCAAGAATCTATCAAGTTCAAATTCTAGGCTTTTAATTATTAACGGGGATAATTTATTCGCTAATAGAGCTTGGAGTAAGAGTTTTGGTGTTGCTGAGAATCAAGATAGAGTTTTATTCTTGAGTGATCCACAATTAAATTTTTTAAAATCTTTGGATAAGAATTTAGTTACAAAAGAATTTGATCCATTAGGTGAAGTTAGTGCAAGATTTGCAATTGTTTTGGATAATAATGGTTCAATTAGTTATTTTGGTAAAGAAAAAGTTATTAGTGAAGTTACAGTCTCTAGTTATGATTCTGTTTCTAAACATATTTGAATTCTAATTGTTTCTGTTTAAGTTCAAGTTTTTCTACAGTTGCTCAGTTGCTCTTGTTCATGATGACAATATTGGGCCAATATTAACACACAAAAAAAATGAAATTTTATGATATGAAAGAGAAATGTACTACAATATAATACTATATAAATACTATGAATCAAATTTATCTTAATAACTGTAGTTTCTTTGAAAAATATTGGCTATCAGTAAATTCATAAAAGTTCAAATATCGCCCTATATTTTAAATTTTAAAGAAATTACCGCTTTCAATCAAACAAAAAGAACTTTAAATAAAGTTAAATACTATTGACTCCTAATAAAATCAACTAATATATATTATCTCTACGCAGTATTTAAGTCTCTTAGTCTTAAAGATAACATGACTTTTCTAATTTAAACTTCAATAGCAACTTTAAAACTTTTTTGTTGCTTAAAAACAAGTTGAAAATCCTTTTGTTAAGATTATAATTTTATTAAAGTATAGCAAATACAAAAGATGAATTAATAAACTTAATGTTAAAGATGAAATAGATATAAATAAGAGGAAATCATTAATGTTTATCTAGTTTTTTTGTTAATTAAAAAACTCTTTTTGTTAAACTCCAGAAAGCGTTATCCAAATAAATCAAAAACTACAAACTTCAAAACAAATAATGTGTCACCCAATCTCAATTGCAAGAAAATCACAAATTTCAACAACTATTAGCAATGTTAACGTCTTAAAAGATAATCAAATTGTTTGTCGTATCTGTTCAGATAATGATGGTACAAGACTTATAAATATTTGTGATTGTAAAGGAACAATGGGTGGAATTCATCGTGATTGTCTTGTATCTTGGTTAAAATATAAACAAGAACATATTTCATCATTTACATCAATCAATACTTGTGAAATATGTGGTAAACCATACAAAAATTACTAAATAAAAAAAATGCTGCTGCTCAGAATCGAATTGTGTTAATTGATTACATAATCCACTTTTTTTTTTAGGAATTTCATCAACAAAAATTAGTAGAAATTTAAACGATAACAATACGACTTTTTTTATAAACCCTCTAATTTTAGAACTCAAACAACGTCCAATGTCTTTATCATTGATTGAACTTCAAAAGGAGAGAATACTTAATCTAATTAAGAATGTTCAAACTCAAAATGGTTATAAAATTTTAATTCTTGATGATAAAACTGAGAAATTAGTATTTGATGTTTTAAAACCAAATGAACTTTTAAATTTTGTAACATCAATTGAAAAATTAGATCAAAAGAGAAATAATCAAATGTCAATTGAAGCTATATATTTATTAGAACCTCATCTTTATTCAGTTAATTGTTTAGTTTCAGATTTTACTAATATTCCTGCAAGGTATAAAGGTGCTCATATTTTCTTTTTACCTGGTTTAACAAATGAATTATCAAATAGAATGAAATCAACATCTTTATTAACTCAAAATATAAAACAAATTAAAGAAGTTTATTTAAATATTTATCCAAAAGAAGCTCAAGTTTTCACAATTAATAATCCAGATTCTTTACAAATTTATTATAATAATCATTGTCATGATTTAATTAAACAATCAATTTTAAAAACTGTTACTGCTTTAGTAGATATTTGTGTATTAATGGGTGAATATCCAATTATAAGATATAATCAACCAAATGAAAATGATGGTTATTTTAATGCTTCAATTTTACCAAAGATGATTGCTTCAGAATTTCAAAATAAATTAGATGATTATGCAAGATTAAATCCTGATTTCCCTCCAACTAATAATAATAATAGACAAAGATCAATCTTTATGATAACTGATAGAACTTTAGATCTATTTGCTCCATTGGTTCATGAATTTACATATCAAGCAATGGCTTATGATATTAATTATACAGATATTACTGAAGATGATGTATATAAATATGAAGCAGAAACTGAAATGGGTCAAATGGAGACAAAAACTTCAAAATTAGATGATTCAGATCCTGATTGGGTTGATTTACGACATTTACATATAATGGATGCAAAAGCATTACAAAGTAATAAATTAGAAGAATTTTTAGCAAAAAATCCATTATTTGTTGATAGATCAAATATTAAAACAACAACTGATATTCTTTCAGCAGTTGCACATTTAAAAGGTTTTGATGAAGAAAGAAGAAGAATAATTTTACATAAAACATTGATTGAACAATTAATGGTTATGAATGCTGATAAACATTTAGCTGAAGGTGCAGAATTTGAACAAAATTTAGCAAGTTTTGGTGTTGATATTGATGGTGAAAGATGTAAAGATTTAAGTGGTGAATTAATTAGTTTATTAAGTCATGATTATTATTCAACAAATGATAAATTAAGATTTATAATATTATATGGTATTTATAGAGGTGGATTAATTGAAATGGATTATATTAAATTATTAAATTTTATTGGTATATCATTAATTGATGAATCATTACAAGAAATTAAAAATTTTGAAAATATTGGATTTAAATTAATAAAACCAAATTTAAAATCAAAATCAATTTTTAAAAGAGAATTTTTCCATGAATCAATATCTGAAGGTAATTATAATACATCAAGATTTAGACCAAGTATTCATTCAATTATACCAAAAATTATTTCAAATCAATTAGAAGATATTAAATTTCCTTATATTAAAGATAAACCATTAGATTTAGAATCTGATATTTCAAGAACTAATTCAACATCAACTACATCATTAAAGAATCCAAGACATAAAGCATCATGGGCTGTTCAAAATACTCAATATCAAATACCAAGACAAAGAATATTTTATTTTATTGCTGGTGGTTGTACATATTCAGAAATGAGAACTGTTTATGAATTATCAAATAAATTTGAAAAAGATATTATACTTGGATCTGATGAAATTTTAAATCCTGTTAAATTTTTGTATGAATTAAAACAATTAGATTTTGAAAGAGCTCAAATGAAATTAATGATGGATTATTTAAATAATAGACCAACTCAAGCACCAAAATATTTAACTTCTACATTTGTTGAACAAAAACCTAAAGAACATGAAATTCCATTATTCCATCATCATCATAGTAATAATAATAATAATGATGCAAATAAAGATTCATCAAATGGTAAAGAAGAAAAGAAAGAAAAGAAATCAAGATTTAAAAAATTCTTTAAATGATTTTCAACTTGAAAAAAAAGACTATTAATGATTATGAAAATTTATTAAGTATAATAACAACAACAATTATAAACCGATATTACCAAGAAATTTTAATTTTTAATATGACAAAATTATGAAATCTGTCCATACTGAAGAGATGAAAACCTTAAGACTGAATACAAGAGATCAAGTATTAGTGGAATTGTTTTCTCTTATAAACTTGACAATTGACCAGTGAAGTGTATAAATTTAATGTGAAAATGTGAGATAAATAAAAGAAATATATGATCAAATCTAATATCTATTTAAAATATCAGATCTTATCAGATGTGAAGTAGTATCGCATTTTCGTAAGTTTTTGGAATATTTCAACGGCATTATTATTTTTTAATTTTATTCTTCCAGTTTTTACTAAGAATTTTATTTTGAAGAGTAAACTACAAGTAAAAGAAAGTTTTTAAAATTAAAGAATGTTCTATTATATCAATTAAACAACAGATATATTTTTCATTAAAGAATAAAATTATTATATAGTTATGTATAAATAAATAAAAATTAAAATATAAATTCAAAAGACAAAGGATATGATCAAATACCTTTAATGATTAATAATTATTAATTATTGAATTATAATTTTAATTTAAAATAGATTAAGAACTGAAGACAAAATAAAAAATCAAGGGAATAAATTTAGAAAAGCATTAATAGTTTGGAAAAAGAGGACATGAAAACAAATGAGTTTAAGTTAAATAGAAAGATAATTAGACTTTCTTTTCATCTGGGTTAACAACAGCGTCAATTAAATCATCACCACCAACAGCTTCTAAATATTCTTCATCTGATAAATTGGAAATTGGACCAACATAAATCTTTCTCTTGTAAGCATAGTAGTAGATTATACCTAAGATCCAAATACCACCATTAATAACACAAGCATAATTCATATCAGTTTTAGTAACACCATATTTATCTGATGGGAACATAGCAATAACAATAATGAAAGCTTGGAAAGCAATTGAGATCCAGTTAACAATTGGTGACCAGAATTTACCCATATAGAAAGGACCTGGTTTGAATAAATCTTTACCTGAAGTTAATCTTAAGATTTGTGGAGTCATCCATGAAACGTAATTACCAACAACGGCAATAGAGAATAAAGCGTTAGCAGCAGCTGAACCAGCTAAGATTAAAAGACCGATTAAGATTGAGACTAAAGCAGCAAATAAAACAGCTCTAATTGGGACAGCTAATTTCTTATTAACAACTTTAACGAAATCAGAAAATGGTAAACCATTATCTCTTGAGAAAGCCCAAATTTGTCTTGAAATAGCAGTTAAAATTGAAGCACCCATTAAGAATTGACAAGCAGCGATTAAAGCCATAAAAGCAATAGCCCATTTCTTTCCTAATGAATCCCAAATGATTTGAGCTAATGGTTGACCAGTTGAAGTATCAATAATACTATCAATATCTTGTGACATACAAGCACAAATAACAATCATAATAATCCAACCAATGACCCAACAAACACCAATGGAACCTAAGATACCAACTGGGACAGCTCTTGATGGATTAGCAGCTTCTTCTGACATATGGACAGTTGAATCGAAAGCACCAATGGTCCAAACAGCAGGCATTAAACCACATAACATAAAGGTAAATCCATCTGGCCATTCAGTTTTTTTAATATCACCAAAGATGAAAGCACCATTGTTAAAAGAAACTTTTGAACTTCCACCAGTACCTGATGGTAAAGCAATAATGAATAATAAAATGATGAAAACGTTAGCAACAATTGAAGTAGTTTGTAATTTTGAAACAGCATAAGATGAGAAACAAGTAACTAAGACTTCTAAAAAGATCATAGCAACGAATAAACCATAAGTTCTAGCAGAAGTAATTTCAAAAGGATTTTCATAATCTGATTGAGCAATAACGACACAAGAAAAGATTTCGACAGCTAAACCATAAGTAATTGAACAAACACCACCAGCTAAAGCTAAAGAATTTGAGATACCAATAACATAAGAAAGAGGTCTTTTTAAAGATGGAGGAGAGAAATAATAAGTCCAATAATATAAACCACCAGAAGTTGGAATAGCTGAAGCTAATTCAGCCATACCAGCACCAATACCTAAGATGAAGATACCAGAGACGAACCAACCCCAAACTAAAGAGACTGGACCACCACCAATACCAATAGAGAAAACTGAAGCAATTGAAGGTAAAAGACCCATAATTGAGAAAGCGATACCAAAGACTTGTAAAGTTGAGAAAGATCTTTTTAATTCTTGTTTATAACCAATTTCAGCTAATAATTGATCAGCATTAGTAGCTTCTTTAGCATTAATGTAAGGAACAGTACCAGCATTTCTTGAGGTAACAGATCTTAAAGATCTAATATGATGAATGTCTTCAGCAGACATATGAGAAGTTATAGGGTGAGCTTTTTCAGCAACAGGAGTTTCAGAAGTAGAAGAGTTTGACATCTTGATACTTTTGAGTTTTTTTGAGTTGATGAATATAAGAAGAATGAATTACTCGAAGGAATTAGGAATTAGAAGGATATTTATATTATTTTTAATGTAATAATGTAATTGATAATAATAATGGGTTGGTGATAATATGGAGTGGTTTCACTAAATTTCTCGAGAGCTTATCTATTAAATTTTTTTCTTTTATCAATTACTACTAGTAAACAATCAGTTAGTATCTGCTAGTCATAGTTGAGTCTCATAAAATTAACCTGTCAATTCCTCAATTAAACAGAGAAATTGTGTCAAATTTGTTGGAAGAAACGGCACAGAAAAATTTTTCACTATTAAAATTTAGACAGCGCTCAAACCTCATCAAATAGTACAAAATGCGCTGGTTGTTTGTGTTAATGCGTAGGCAGAGAATGGTGTGTTAGGCAGAGAAGTGTAGGCAGAGAGTTCAAGAGGGTGTACTGTGTAGGCAGGAACTCTCTCTACAAAACAATTATAAAACTTTAAATTATACTATAAAATGGTTGAAGAGCTCAAAACAATAGGAAATCTCTTGATCAAATTAACAAAGAAATCCAAGAATTTAAATCTAATTTCTCATACTAATTTCTTTGGTATTACGCTAAGTATCAATGGTTCATTCTTAATAGTACTTTCATCTTCAACCTTAGCATTTCCTTGGTCTTCTTGGCTCCTACTCATTTCTCTCTTACATAAATAAAATGACATATAAATTAAAAACCAATCTTAACCAATCATCACAAAACAAAAAGAAATGTTGTTATCTCAGACCTTATTTTAAATTTAAATTCCGACTTTATATGTCACGTGAGATGGTCGGAACTACTAATAATTATGACTATCATCACTGGTCCCTGTTGATGTATGTTTATTCTGACTATTCATTGTTATTGGAAGGATTTGAGTTAATATAATGATACAGTATGACTATCATCAAAAGAATGACTTGTTATAGCTTTATCGAAAAGTGTTATCACTTAAGTCGTATGCTGTTAATTTAATTCATAATATTAGCCCTTCCTAATTGATTTTCTCTATAAAGTGATGATCTTTTAACCTTTCTTGTTCTACTTTACTGGTTACTTGATACTTCTATTTGTTACTTGTTATTTGCTCGAAGATATATCAACATATCAAATTGCGTAATTTGAAATTTGCTAGTGAAACCAGCCTTAAATATTAGCCTGTCTAACAATTAAACAATTCAAGTTACAAAAACCCTTTATAGAGTAAACGCTGTTACTTACCTTTAATCGAATAATACGAAGTTTAAAGGGTAGTTTACTCGATTGTAGTAATGAGTATCGAGATACCTCATCAACCATCAACGCTACCAGTAGCATCAACTAAAAAAGATCAGGTGCTTTACCTTAAACATCAACTCAAAAAAACCAAACTCTAAACTGCTAAACTGCTCTAACAAACTAACAACCTAACCAACCCCCATCGGTCTTATTCGTCCAGCTAATAGTTTCTACTTTCCAAATTATTTAAACAGTGGTTTGATTATAATATTTTTCCTCTTTGCGCGCGGGCTTCAAAATTTTAATGAATACCGATTCTACTTTATTTTACCACTGCAAATTAAATATTAGATTAGTTTGAAGAGCTGTTGGTCTAACTTAACGCTTTAGCTATAGGTTTGTATACTACAGATTATTCCACACTTCTACATAGATTTAATTAGGAAACTATCATCAACTTTTTACCTCTCCATATTTAATTTATATTTATTTTTCTCTTCTTAATATAAAAATTGTAAATAACCTAAAGTATATTATCCTAACATGCAAATTGAATTCCACCTAAAACCAATTCCTCTGGATTCACCTAGTTAAACCACATAAAAAGACTGGTAGACTGGTAGGAATTTTTTTCTCTCTAGCGGTAGTCTCACAGTAAATAGACAAACTTCATTTTTATCAGCTAGCGCCAAAATTTCCTAACGTCCAATGAAATTAACCCCCTTCTCCCTACTCTATTTGTAATTTGTTTACAACAACACAAGCAAAAAAATCATCATCAACAACTACTTTCCCTCTTCTTTCTTCATTAGATAAACCCACCAGTAAATGCTAAAGACCAAGTCAAACTTTGTCCATTATCCAAATATTGATTATTAAAATTATCACAATTAAAGAATTTAAAAGATTTATTAACATCAAATAATGAATAATTCAAATAAATTAATCCTTTCCAACCATCATTAACTTGATTATCAATTTTTTTCAATTTAGTTTCATATTCTTCTTTAACAAATTTAAAAGATCTAAAAAATGAACTTATTGGTGTTATTGGTATTGAATGAATCATTTGAATATATTCTAATTTATTCCCAAAATATGTTGTATGATCACATTTATTCTCAAATAGAATACCTGTTACTTTATTCTTAATAAATTTTGAAGGTTGAATTTTATTATCATCATCCATTAAAAAATAACTTGTTAATGATTTTTGCATTGAACCTAATATTAAATTTGATATAATTTCTAAATTTGAATTTTTAGTAACAAATGACCAAATCTTTAATGCAAAATAATAATTATAATCTTCAGATGTTGATTCTTCATCTTTACCATCACCAGAGATATAAAGACCTTTTGCCCAACTATGATTTGAAAACCAATCAAAAGATCTAAAACTTGGGAAATTTAAATCATTCTCAGTTATTGTACTAACATCCCTTATTAATTCATTACACCATGGTGAAACTTTGGTATCAAGCCAAGATGAATCTCTATTGACCTCTCTATCAATAAGTCCTGTTATACCACATGCCATAATATGATATCCATAATGGAAATGATGATCATTATAAAAGGAATTTCCAAAATCTTGTTCACTCTTTGCACTAGAGACAATACCTTTCCAAGTTAAATCATAAGTTAATGGGAATAATTGTTGATTGTTTATAAATCTTTCAATTGATGGTTTTAATTTATTTAATAATTTTTTTGATAATTCTAAATCTTTTAAAATAAAATAAGTCACATATAAAATCCATGAATATTTTGCTAATATTTTACCAGATGTATACATTGAATCAATATTTGATTCATTTAGGATATTACATCTCTCAATTTCTTCATTTGCAACTTTTGATATCTTGATTAATACTTCTTTTGAATATTTTGGTCCTTCTTGTTTATATTTTAAATAAGGTTCTAATCCAATATTAAAAGGAATCTCCATCTCAAATTGAAATTCATTACACAAATATAATCTAGCTTTACCATAAACAGTTGTATCTAATTCAACATCAGTCTTACCATCATTATTAATCAACATTTCTTGATGATGTGGTAATGCAAACATCCCTAATTTTCCAATTGAATTTGAACCAGTTGATTCAAATCTAATTGAATATGAACCTGTTGGTTTTAATTGTGTCATGTTTGAATATAGATGTGCTCCTGTTACATACATTCCTGCAATTTGATCATAAACTACTTGTTGTTGTCCAGGTGATGGTCCATTACAACAAATTTGAAATAATGTGTTTGAAACTTTACAATTTGAAATTAAATGATTTGGATCTTTTAAAGATAATTGGAATTGATTAATATTAGAATCATTTGGATTTAAAAATGTAACATAAATTGACCAAATCATTTCATTATATAATTTAATTGAATATTTTTTAATATTTTGATTTAAACTTGAACAAGAAACTTGTTTAAATTCAGCAATTCCAACACCAGTTGTAATTTCAGGTATCAAATCATTATAAATCCCATTAATAAATCCAGAACCTTGAACCAAACATGATTTCAAATAACCATTATATCCATCTCTTATATAAATATCTGTTGATAAATGTCTAATATTATCCAATTGTAAACTCAAATTTGATCCATCACCATTAAAAGAACTAGCACCAAGAACTAATGATTTTATACCATTAGGACTGAAAAAGAATTGTGCAGCATCCATACCTTTAGCTTGATAATCATCAGGACCAAAAACTTTCATTGAATCAGGAATATATGAAATACAAAGACCTTTAAATTGATCTTCTCTTAATTTATTAAACCAAATGGAATATGGATGTAACCAAACAGGTAAATTCTGTTGTTCTAATAACATATTTCCATAGAATTTATTTGTTTGAATTGGTTTATTGTTATTAGTAGTACCTTCTGGTAATTTAATTGGATGATTTGTTCTATTGAAGATTGATAATGGTGGATTATTTTGTGAAATTAAAGTATTTTCAAAAATATTATCAGATTCTGAATTGTTATGAGTATTTGTAATTGGAATTTGAGACTGTTGTCCTTGATTATGATGATGAATACCAAGATGTTGAAACTTATCAATGAAATGATTGATTCTTTCAGGCAATTTTGGAGGTTGATTTGATGAGTTTGTATTTGAAGTTCTACCAGGTAATGGAGGTGGGCCACTAGGTCTTTGATACATGGTTTGAGTCTGTGGTTGGGCTTGAGATTGGCCAGGTAATGGCATTGGAGGTCTATTATAGGACATTTTATGTATCAATTGTATAAAATACAGGATTTACTGAAGAAAAGATGTAAAGGTGTAATGTAAAATGTGTAATAAACTTTTTCATAATTTCAAATCCTGAAAAAAACTTCAACAACAACCAACAACAGTACAACAGTACTCTGATTGGAAGGTATGAGTGATAATAAGAAGGAATGTACACAGCATGAACCTGATTCAGCAAGGGATGTTGCTTCAGCTTCAGGAGATTCAAACCTCAACACAAAAAGACCACTTGTTGAAGAAGATTCCACTTCTATAAGATACACCAGACGTAATATATCAACAGTTGCTCTAGCTTCAACTTCAGCAAATCCAACTACACCAGATACTTCAAAGTTAACATATACCTATGATAGATTTAATCATACTGAGAGAGAAAAGGAAATGGAAAATATTAATCGTTGTATTGAGATTTTGACATTCTTAAAAGATGATATCCCAACTAATTCATCAACCAATAAAGAAGATATGTTTGAGATTTTTTTAAATTCTTTACACAAACAAGAGAAGAATCATTCACAGTTATATCTTTCTCTTGTGGATGAAGTTTTGAAATCGTTAGAAGCTGGTAATTCTTTAGAATCTATTTACAATTGTTTATTGGAGAAGGTTACTATTGGAAAGCAATTGCTTGAGAAATCAAATGATCCATTCTATAAGAATCAGGAAAAGTTTAAACTGTTTATAGAGAATTGTTTGAGTAAAGAAGAAGAGTTGGATTCTCTTCCTGATGAAGTTGTTCAAATCATTTTGAAAATTCCAAGTGTTCATGATTTTTACCTGGAAGAAGCACCTAAATTTTGTCAAGAGTCTACAAAGGTCAGAAAGTTATGGCGTAAAATCAAGGAATATGTTGAAAATTATCTAAATAATGAGTTGTCTAAATTATTTGTTGATTTCAAAGACAATCCTATAATTGGAGACATTCCCTCTAAATTTTGGATGGTGGAGGATTTGGGATATGAAATCTACAGAATAGCACAAGAAAATAAATTAAGTAAAGTTAGAACTCATTGGTTCCTACATCAGAGATATAAAGAATATCGACAGTCCATCACAAAATCAACCAGTTCCATTCCTGAAGTATTGCCTAATCCTCTGATGTCCATCGACAAGTTATCTAACATTGAAGATCCTAGAGATGCACACTCTTCAACAGCTTATTTACCCATCTTCTTCATGTCTGCCAAAGTTTTAAATGATATGAAAACCAAGGCCCCTGATCATGAAAAAAGCATCTATAACGTTGGTCAAATATCAGGGCGTTCAATTTCTTCAGATGTGAACTCATTAAATATTAACTTGTGTCAAAATAAAGACGAAATTCAAATGTTCTATTCCGATGCTTTACTATATCCAATTACACGTTCTCTAAGAGAAGAATACCCAAAGATTATAAAGCATTTTGAATCACCTAGGTCTAATTTTGGAAGGGTGTGTTTATCAGTACCTGATTGTTTGATGGGTGTTCCTTCTCAATCCTTTGTTACAATTGAATTCAAACGTGATGCCAAACTGATGGAACGTTTCAACACATATGGAGAAAGAGTAACTGTTGGTGATAACTTAATGGGATGTTTCAACACATATAAAGAAGAAACCAAAATTGGTGCTAGTCTTAGTGATTTTAAATATTTAAAGGGTTATAGTGCTACTAGTATGGATTTTATAATTGCCATTAATGAATCGTTGATACAAGTTATAACTCTAGGTGCTAGAATTGGTATTATATTGGATACAATTTGTACAATATTATATAGTTTTGACTGGTCTGCGTTTAAGAAGAAGTTTTTTCAGCATGGGACCAATGATTTGAAAGATGTAAGTGAGCTAGTAGATGATACTTCACATATTAACATGAATCAAATGTGTATGGAGTTTGGAAGTGATATTATAACAGATTTGAGAATTATTAAAAATTCACCTTATGAAAATGGGTTATTCACTGATGAAGCAGATAAAAATATTGTTCCACTGGGTCAAGAACTCTATATATTTTTGAAAAAGTACGCTGAAGAATATAAAAATGTTGAAGAATATTGTTGTGAGTTAGATGAACAAGCTAGGGATTCATTTTTATCAAAACTCTTAGAAGAACGCAAAAGTGTAACCATCAAAAGAACAATGGCATCAGAAATGATTACTTTAAGTACTCTTCTCGCTACATACCATAACTGTATAAATCCAATTGAAAAGTGGGGTATGGTTCTTAAGAATTTTGGTATTAATGATGCTTACACTTATTTTAAAATACTAAGAAGAATTCCAATAGGGAATAAAATTATTGAACAAGTATGTTTGAATCTTAATGGTACAAGTCCATTATTTGATGATATATTATTAAATTTTAAAGGTGGTTTTCAAATAAAATTGACTAATGATTTAGTTAAAGTTAATGATGATTTGATTTGTTGGTCTGAAAAGAATATTGTGGAGTTTAATAGTGATACTGGGCGTAATCATGTTGTTATTCGAAAGAGACTTTCACAGGTTTTAAAATTAAACAATTATGGTACTAATTCTTCATTAAAGGGAAATTCACAAAATGTAATTATCAAAATTCTAGATCCTATTAAAAGTGGGTATAACTCTTTTGAAGCAATGGGAAAAAGAATACCATTTATATCATGTTACTACAATAACATTGATCTCTTTTTAACAGAGATAAATTCATATATGCATCTGTCAGGTAATGATGAAACTAAGAAATTCATTCCAAATATTATAGAATATGGGTTTATATATCCAGATCAGTCTAATAGTAAAGTTTTAAATAATGATGATGATGAAGAAGACTATGCAGATTATATCAATGGACCAAAAATCTCTCAAAATGAAATTAATAATCTTCATGGATTTTATATTGTTATGCAAGACCTTGAACAAGATGGATATTTCACAATAGAAAATTTTATTGAATCAAGGACTAGAAAGGAATTAAGAGAAATGAAGTCTGAAGCTAGTAGATGTTTAAATGAAGGTTTAAACGCATTACTTGCTGCTAATGTTGTACATCGTGATATCAAAGATGATAACATTTTTATTAAACAGAATGATGATAAATCGTTTGACGTTAAATTTATTGATTTTGGGTATTCTTATATAACAATACCAAACAGTAATAATGATTATGTTAGGAAAGATAAGTATGGTGAACCTCTATTAGATTATTCTAGTGAAATAGATATAGATCAAGAGAATATGGCAAAAATTATTAACAGATTTTGAATTTTGAATTTTAAAGAGAACAAGGTTAATAATTAATTTATGATCCTATTATTTTATGTATTTCTAGTTAAGTTTAAATTTATAAGATTTGTGTTTAGCATAAAATGTTAATTATAACAATCGATTTGATATCTACTTTGTAATTTGTAGTGTTGAAATTTACAACAACTCAATAAGCTTTTGTGAATATTTATCACAAAGAGGAAGCTATTAAATCTGCTCTTTTACTTGGTTTTAAGGGTACTAGACCTTTAAATATCAGCTACAAGTTACAACTAGAGACAAGAATAAAAGAAAAGATTAAACAAGTATAAATTTCAACAACTAACTTCTAAAACTGAAAGAAACATAATCAACAACTACTAATCAATTTATAAAATTCCAATTCATGTTTTAAACCTTCAATTTTTGCTTCTAAAGCATCAATATTATCATCAATTAATTCAATTTTTAATAATAAATCACGTTTTGGGAAAGATGATTTATGATTAATATCACTAATAAAATTTTTATTTAAAGTTTCATCAATTGTAATTTCACGTAATAAATCAAGTGAAGATAAATTATGTTGATAATAACCAATTTTATTTGAAATGATTCTAACTTGTTCTAAACAAGTTGTTAAATTTAAATTATTAGGATTACTAGTAATTGAAGGTTTGAAATCAACAATGATTTCAATATTGGAAGCTAAACTTGGAGACATTGTTTCAAAGTTAAGAGTTTATAAACTCAAATTGAATAGAGAGATTAATTGATTTCTTTAATAATAAAGTTATTTCTTCACTTAAATAAAAAGAGCTTTTTCTAAATTAATTGTTTAAAATTGTAATTATATATCAAGTATGAATTTAACCATAGAGAAGAAGAAGAAGAGAAAGAAAGTTTAGGTTCCAACCATCGTCTTTTAAACCTCAGAGAACAGAAAGTACATTGAGAACACATTGCGAAGTGCAACACAAGACCTATTTAATTATTCACAACTTTGAAATAAAAGTGTAAAAATCAAAAATCAAACTTCTCAAAATTCAAAATTCTTTATTCCGGATTTAACAGAAAAAATTAACTCCGAACTCCGGACCTTCGCAAAAAACTTAACTCCGAATTAAATCCGTCTCTCAAAAAAAAAAAAATTAAAATTAAAATTTGTAATCAAAAAAACACCAAAAGCAAAAAGCATTAAAAAGGTGGCAAATCTCAACAACTTTTTTAATTCTATTCTTTTCTTGAAAGTTTAAAGAGATTTATTGAGAAAGAAAGATGAGTTTTAAATTCATCGATCAGGACAAGTTGGATTCGATTCTTCAATCTGCTTCAAATTTACTTTTCTCAAATAATCTATTACAAAATTCACCAAAAGATGTATTAGCCACAACTATTGATAATTCAACATCATCAACAACAAAAGATTTGGTTCAAGATGGTTTAAATACAATTCTAAGTCATAAAAATTCAACAATCGTTCATGAATCTTGTAATTATCTTTGTGATACTAAAGAAGGTTGGGGTCCATTATCACCAAAATATTTAGATTTCACAATTTGTTTTATAAATGGTGGTTTATTCACATTTTTAAACTTATTCTTGATTGTATTTGGTATCTATAATATTACTCAAATTATTAAGAATAAAAAGAATGTTAAATATAGAAAGAATTGGGTCTTCCATTCAAGATTAATTTTAACTCATTTCCAATTATTTTTATCAATTTATTTAGTTTACAATATTTTCCAAACTTATTCTCCAAAGAATCCTACATTATCACCACCAGATTCATCAAATCCTGATGATTTATCATTATTGAATATTAATTTCTTACAACCAATTTTACAATCATTTGCTTTATTAGTAGCTATTGTTTTACATTATTTTGATTATTTATATAATGAAATTTCTGATAGTATTTTAATGTTTTATTGGTTAGGTTCAATTATCTTTAATTTTTTCAAATTTATTAATTTATCAATTAGATCATATGATGATTATATCTTTGATCAAAATTATTATATTTCCACAATTTTCTTATTAATTAATTCAATTTTTGTTTTATCTTTAGAATGGTTAGCTTTAAAACCATCAATTTATCATATTGAATTAACAGATGATGAAGATGAAGAAGATCGTAAATTATTAAGTCCATTTGATAAAGCTGATATCTTTTCATATTTAACATTTTCTTGGATGACACCATTAATGAAAGTTGGTTATAAACAATATTTAGATGAATCAGATTTACCAACAATTCCAAAAACTATGAAATCAACTTACACATCAAAAAAATTTCAAAAATTTTGGAATTTAGAATTAAATAAAAATCAAAAAAATCCTTCATTGGCTTGGACTTTATGGAAAGTTTTTGGTCCAAATATGTTAATTGGTGGTTGTTTTAAAATTATTCAAGATATTTTACAATTTACTCAACCTCAATTATTAAGATTATTAATTAAATTTGTTAATGAATATAATGATCCAAATATTAATGATTTACCATTATCAAAAGGTTTTATAATTGTTGGTATTATGTTTTCAATTAGTGTTCTTCAAACTGCTGTTTTACATCAATATTTCCTTAAAGTTTTTAATACTGGTATGCATATTAAATCTTCATTAACTTCAACAATTTATGAAAAATCTTTAAAATTATCAAATGAAGAAAAGGGTAAAAAACAAACTGGTGATATTGTTAATTTAATGAGTGTTGATACTCAAAGAATTCAAGATTTAACTCAAAATGGTTCAATTATTTGGTCTGGTCCTTTCCAATTATTTTTATGTCTTTATTCATTACATGAATTATTAGGTAATAGTATGTGGATTGGTGTTGTTATTATGATATTTTTAATTCCAATTAATTCATTTATTATGAGATATTTAAAAAAATTACAAAAGATTCAAATGAAATATAAAGATGAAAGAACAAGAATTATTAGTGAAATTTTAAATAATATTAAATCATTAAAATTATATGGTTGGGAATTACCATATAAAGAAAAATTAAATAATGTTAGAAATAATAAAGAATTAAAAAATTTAAAAAAGATGGGTATTACTCAAGCAATTGCAAATTTTCAATTTAATGTTGCACCATTTATTGTTTCATGTTCAACATTTGGTGTTTTCGTTTTAACTCAAAATAGACCATTATCAACAGATATTGTTTTCCCAGCTTTAGCATTATTTAATTTATTAGGTTTCCCATTAGCTGTTACACCAATGGCTATTTCATCATTTATTGAAGCTTCAGTTGCTATTGGTAGATTACATTCATTTTTAATTGGTGAAGAATTACAAACTGATGCAGTTACAAAATTACCAAAAGTTAAAAATTTAGGTGATGTTTCAGTTCAAGTATCAAATGGTACATTTTTATGGCAAAGAGAACCTGAATATAAAGTTGCATTATCAAATATTAATTTCCAAGCTAAAAAAGGTGAATTAACTTGTATTGTTGGTAGAGTTGGTTCTGGTAAATCTGCTTTAATTCAAAGTATTTTAGGTGATTTACATAGAATTGATGGTTCAGTTACAATTCATGGTAATGTTGCATATGTTGCACAAATTCCTTGGATTATGAATGGTACAGTTAAAGAAAATATTATTTTTGGTCATAAATTTGATTCTAAATTTTATGAAAGAACAATTAAAGCATGTGCATTAACAGTTGATTTTGCAATTTTAACAGATGGTGATCAAACAATTGTTGGTGAAAAAGGTATTTCATTATCAGGTGGTCAAAAGGCAAGAATTTCATTAGCTAGAGCTGTTTATGCGAGAGCTGATGTTTATTTATTAGATGATCCATTAGCAGCAGTTGATGAACATGTTGGTAAACATTTAGTTAATCATGTTTTAGGACCAAATGGTTTATTATCAACAAAGACAAAAATTTTAGCAACTAATAAAATTTCAGTATTATCAATTGCAAATAATATTTCATTAATTAAAGATGGTTCAATTATTGAACAAGGTAATTATGATGAAATTATTTCAAATTCTGATTCAAATTTAGCTAAATTAATTAAAGAATATGGTCAAAAAAAGGAAAATAATGAAGAAGAAGTTATTGAAGAATTTAAAGATGAAAAAATTAATATTTCAGAATTAATTGATTCATCTGAAGAAAATAGTATTGTTAATTCAAATATTGGTTCAACAAGTGATTTAATTAGTTTAAGAAGAGCAAGTATTGCAACATTAACTCAAACAAATAAAGATGATTCTGAAAATGATAAAGATAGAAAAGAACATCATGAACAAGGTAAAGTTAAATGGGATATTTATTGGGAATATTGTAAATCATGTAATCCAAAATATGTTGCATTATTTTTATCATTTATTATAATTTCAATGTTATTAAGTGTTTTAGGTAATGTTTGGTTAAAACATTGGTCAGAAGTTAATTCAAAATATGGTTATAATCCAAATATTGTTAAATATTTAGGTATTTATTTTTTATTTGGATTTTTTTCAGCATTTGCAACATTAATTCAAACTATTATTGTTTGGGTTTTTTGTTCAATTGAAGGTTCAAAAGTTTTACATTCACAAATGATTAATAGTGTTTTAAGAGCTCCAATGCAATTTTTTGAAACAACACCAATTGGTAGAATTATGAATAGATTTTCTAATGATATTTATAAAGTTGATGAAATTTTAGCAAGAACTTTTGCAATGTTTTTTTCAAATTCATTTAAAGTTTTAATGACAATATTAGTTATTTGTTATTCAACTTGGCAATTTATTTTAATTATTATACCAATTTTATTTTTATATATGTATTATCAACAATATTATATGAAAACATCAAGAGAATTAAGAAGATTAGATTCAATTACAAGATCACCAATTTTTGCACAATTTCAAGAAACTTTAGCAGGTGTTAGTACAATTAGAGGTTTTAATCAAGAATCAAGATTTAAATTTATTAATCAAAGAAGTATTGATAATAATATGAGTGCTTATTTCCCATCAATTAATGCAAATCGTTGGTTAGCTGTTCGTTTAGAATTTTTAGGTTCAATTATAATTTTAAGTGCTGCAGGTTTAAGTATTTTAACACTTAAATATGGTAAAATTACAGCAGGTCTTGTTGGTCTTAGTGTTAGTTATTCATTACAAATTACACAATCATTAAATTGGATTGTTAGAATGACTGTTGAAGTTGAAACAAATATTGTTAGTGTTGAAAGAATTAAAGAATATAGTGAATTAAAATCTGAAGCATTAGAAATTTTAGAACCAAGACCTGATAAAGAATGGCCATCAAAAGGTGAAATAATTTTTAATAATTATTCAACAAAGTATAGAGATGATTTAGATTTAGTTTTGCGTAATATTAATTTAAAGATTAAACCAAAGGAAAAAGTTGGTATTGTTGGTAGAACAGGTGCAGGTAAATCATCATTAACATTAGCAATTTATAGAATTATTGAACCAGTTGAAGGAGAAATTATTATTGATGGGTTATCAACAAATAAAATTGGATTAAGTGATTTAAGACATAAATTATCAATTATACCACAAGATTCACAAGTATTTGAAGGTACAATTAGAGAAAATATTGATCCAACTAATTTATTTACTGATGAAGAAATTTGGAAAGCTTTAGAATTATCACATTTAAAAGATCATATTTTAAATAAAATGGGTGATGATAAAGGTGAATCAATTGGATTACAAGCAAGATTAAATGAAGGAGGATCTAATTTATCAGTTGGACAAAGACAATTAATGTGTTTAGCAAGAGCTTTATTAATTCCATCATCAATATTAATCTTGGATGAAGCAACAGCTGCAGTTGATGTTGAAACTGATAAAGTATTACAAGAAACAATTAGAAAAGAATTTAAGAATAGAACTATATTAACAATTGCTCATAGATTAAATACAATTATGGATAGTGATAAAATTATTGTTTTAGATAAGGGTCAAGTTGTTGAATTTGATTCACCAAATGAATTATTAAAAAATAAGAATGGTTATTTTTATTCATTAGTTAATTCAGAAGAGAATCATCAAGAATGATTTTTATTTATTATTATTAAAAATATATATTAGAAAATTTTGTTAGGGAATTTGTAAGTCTTTATATACTAAATACTATATAATCTCATGAGAAGGTATCATGATTAAACTCAAAAGGAATTTCTCATGATACCAAAATATAAATTTGAGGATAAAAGAAGTAAAGTAAATCAATAACCGCAAGATTTATGTATTATATTAAAAAGTATAATCATTATTGTTATAAATTAGTTAATCTATTGTCTCTATTGTTATAATAGTTAATAGTTAATAAAAACTGACAGAAATATACTGGACAAATAAAGCAGACATCACCAGCATCACCAGCATCACCTGTCATACGCTATACACCTCAAAATAACAGTTAAGTAAATTCTAGATCATCTACAACCAATTTTTGAAAAGTAAACATAAAATGAACCTCAAAAAAATAGACGAAAGGAGTTGTTTAGTTTTGCGGTTTTTTGTTTACATAATTTTTTTTTCAAAGGAGTGTTTTTTGTTAATGTTAAGATTTGTACATTTTGTAGTAGTTAATGTTATTAGTAGTACTAGTTAATACATAATGTTATTAGTTATCATTTAATGTTAGTAGTTAATGTTATTAGTTAATGACTAATGTTATTACTTTAAGTGTTAAGTGTCAAGTCACTACTCACTAGTCAAAAGGGTTGATGTGTAGCTGTGTATTTATTTGCTCTTTGAATTTTCTCGAGAATTTTTTTATTGGTGATATATCAGAAAAAATAAACAAAAATATCAACACTTTTTTTTCTGAAAGAACTTGAAAGTTTGAAAGAGTGAAGTGAAAGAGTGAAAGAGTGAAAGAGTAATATTATGTTAAAAGCCTTGAAACAGGGGTTTTCTTGTTCTCATGTTCTCATTCATCTTTGCTCAGCTTTGTAGTTTGTACAATTAACCAATTAATCAATTCGGAGATATCTCTTTCAACTTCAAACCAGCTTTGAAGAAAACTTCAAGAAAACTTCAAAAACAAGAACAAGAAAAACTACAAAGGTGAAGAAGTTGTTGATGGTTGTAGTGTTGTAGTGTTGTAGAGTGTAGACCTTCAGCTTCAATTGAGATTAACCGCTTTATCTTTTAATATTGGCTGGTTAAATGAATTCATCAATTAAAAAATTTCTAAGCTTTATTATCAACAACTTTGTTAATTGTAGAGGTATTGAGAGTTAAAAAGAAGCATAGAAGTAATAGAATAATTAATGATTTAGTCAACCATGTCAGGTACTGATTAATGTGTCAATGATAAGTCAATTAACAATCTAACAAGTGATTGAGTAATTTGAGAAGAAATAAGAGTGTAAAACTACAAAAGTATTAACGAAAAGAATTAAAGGGGGTATACATTAAAATTGTTTATTTCAGGATATTCATTAATTTAAGATTTAGATAATTTATAAAAAAACTAGAAAAATAAGAACCTAAAGTAACCAGCAACAAGATTTTGTAGCATAAAATCTTTTATAAATAAATTATAAAAACCAGCAAACTTAAAAGGCGGCAAAATAACTTCCTAATTATTAATAAGTTAAATTAAACTTAGATTAATAAAGCAGCAGCAGCAGCTAAAGCACCAACTGATAAACCTAATTTGGCACCAGCACCAGTGTATGAAGTAATTTCAGCTTCGGTTGAAGTTGAAGCTTCAGTTGAGGTTGAGGCTTCAGTTGAGGTTGATAATGGACAGTAGGTAGTGTATTCAGTAACGACACCAGATTCAGTGGTGGTAACAACAGTGACACCAGTGGTAACTGGGATAGTTGAACAAGCATCATTTGAACATGAAGTAATGGTGATAACAGTGGTTGAGTTTGAGTATTCTGAAACAATTGAGGTAACGTTAGCGTATGAAGCTAAGGTGGTTGAAGCTAAAGCTAATAAAACAGTTGAGAATTGCATTTTTAAAAATATATGTAGTTGGTTAAGCGAATGAAAAGTTTAATGAGTTTTTGTAAAATATAGAAAAATTACAAATTAAAAGAATTGCTGAGATATTTATACTTTTTTTTGCCACTGAGAAGGAAAATTTTTTCGAATGTTTTTTTTTTTGTTGTTTATTTACATTTTTAATTTGGTCCGTGTTTATTTTTTTAAAAATGTTAACGAAATCCTAAAAATAGGAACTGATGATGTACTTTAATGCAAGTGGTGCCTTCAAAGTTGCGCCAAAGTGTTAAGAGATTACTGCTATAGGAAAGTGTGAGTGCGCCAACTACGTAATTCTACCAGAACAGGAAATTAACACTTGCCCAAAAATAGCATCATCCAGCATTTTCCCACTCTTGTTTGACATTTTAGGTAGGATTAAAAATAGGAGATCGCTGATTGGCTGGAGCACTTCTTAATTAGGAAATCAGTATTTCTTTGGTATTTTTGTTAGTGAGTGAAAATTTTTTGTATGAGGAATAGAGGAATATTAAATTTAAATTGTAAACAAGGTAGCTATTAATAGTTGTTGGTGTAGGTGAAGCTGGTGAAGTGTCAACTGTCAAGTGAGAAGTTAGAGGGAGGTGACTTGTATTTATATAGAGAAATTAACTAAGCTATAGAGAATTTATGTAGTTAATTAAAAACAACAATAAACATATATAACAAACAGAAAACAGCTAAGCAACAATTAGTTAACACTTTACTATAAAACAATTAACAAAATAACACAAAATTGAAGGCTGAAAAAAAGAGGTTGTCCCTGGTTTCTGGGGTCAAATTGGTCAATTACTTTCCAATTGTTCACTCACATCACCTCATCAACACATCACCTTCATCACCTTCAACTGTAATTTGTTTGTTTATATTTTCTTGTTGTCGTTTCACCGCTGATGTCATTTCTGTCAAACTCGCTCCTAATTCCCAAAACGGAATGACTTCAACAGAATTCGGAATCTGTGTTTCCGGATTCGGATTGTTTTGGCGTAGAAAGGCTGAATTGGGTAATTGACAGAATTAACTCTATTTTTCTATGACGTATTTCTATTTATTTGTTTATTTTATTTGTTTATTTTATTTTATTTTATTTCTTTATATCAAATATATCAATTATCATCATATCATCATATCATCATATCATAGCATCTCTCTATCTATTCTTTTCCTATCACGTTCAAATCTACAAATCAAAACAACCAAAACGCGTCAAATAAAATTCTAGTTTCCAAAACGCGTCTCAATTTTTTCATATAAACAAAATATTATACAATTAAAAAGGGGATTCATTATTATTACAAACAAAATACAAAAAGGTAATAAGGCTTAAAAGAAATGAATTCGAGAACATAGATTTTCAAAACAATAAATATTTACATCAAATCTTTTGATCTTTTTGATTTGATTAACTTGATATGTTGATAATTGATATATTCAAATGTTGATACTTGATACGTTGATACTTGATACGTTGATACTTGATTTGATTTGATTTTACCTTTTTGTTAATTGTTAAACTGTAAACATATAAAGGAGATTTGAATAAAGGTAGTTTTTTTGATTAATTGTTAATGAAATGTTATAAGCCTAAAGGTTAAACCCTAGTTATGAAGTTATGAATTCAAAGGGTGTTTTAAATTCTAGATTATTGTATTAAAGAATGAAGGTATAAAGGAAGTAGGAACTGGCTTTGAATGAATTGATCTAGCTTGAAGTTTTGAACTAGATATAAAAGATTTCTTTTCTTTTAATATTACAGTTTAATATTTATCATCTAATCATATTACTAGTATTATAGAGTTTTCTTTGTTAGAAAATTTGAATTTATTCTTTTGAATTAAATATTTCTACTAGAAAGTAGATATTTCAATTCAAATTCACATTAATCTACAAATCCATCTAAAATAAATAAATTATAAATATATTAAAATAAATTATATTCAACTCCTAAAAACTCAATATTTACAAATACAAAAACTTCTTTCTAAAATGCTCAAAACTTTTTTCTTTCAATGCAATCATCTTAATCAGAAAATGATTCTTCAATATAATCAATTCTTGAATCACTAATTTTAATTAATTCATTAACACCTGATCTACAATCATTAATAAAATTTTCTGGTCCTGATGTAATAAAACAAGTTGATTTATCATTATTTGTTTTAAAATTTTGAAATTCTTCAATAATAACTTTAGTCATTTCAGGTCTCTTGTTTAAATAATTAAATTTAACATTATTTGGATATTCTGTCTTAATTGGTTCAGATTCTTTTGTTAATAAAACTAATAATTCAAAATTTTTAAAATTATTAAATAAATATTCAAAATCTAATTTAAATAATTCAAAATATCTTAAAGTTTCAATACACCAAATAAATTTAATTAATTTATTATTACCTTTTGTCTTATTTTCATTTAAAATTGAAACACAATTTGAATAACATGGTGGAAATGCAATACCTGCTGTAACAAAAATATATTCATCATGTAAATTTAATTTATGGAAACTACCATATGGACCTTCTGACATAATATTAATATTCATTGATTTTTCATTAGAGATTAAACTCTTTTTATCATCTTGAATAAAAATTTTATCTAATTTATTAGAAATTCTCTTTGTTATACCATTTTTAACTTTAAATACAATAACAAAACAATTTGGTTCATCTTCACGCATTGATTTCATTGTTGAAAATGGATGTGATTGATAAAATCTAACTCCCATTGTTAAAAAATAAATATAATAATGAGAACCTGGATAATAATAATCATTTGTTAAATCTGGTCTCTTTATTAAAACTCTAATTAAATTATATTCTTCTGAAATTTTTGTAATATTTGATAATTGAACACCACCAGTAAATAAAATATTAAAATAACGAACAACTCTATCATAACACCAAATAACAATACAAGCATATAACCAACCCATCCATCCCATAATATTACAATGATACCACATTGAAATAATGAATAAAATTGAAAATCCTTTATGTAAAATTAAAAAAATATCATAAATTGTTTCTCTAAAGAAATCTGAACTTTGAAATAACATTAAAAAACAAATAATTGTACCAACAACACCCCATCTCCAATAATCATCCATTGCCCAAGCTGTATAATCACCTTCAATAATTGTATAATTTGTCCAAACTGCTGAATGAATTAATGCTTGAATAACCATACCTCTTGCACACCATTTATGGAAAACAAAAAATGTATCTCTATATGACCAATTTGTTAATCTAAGGAATGGATTATTTCTAATACCAAAGAAAAATGTTGGTGGTAATAAAGCAAAAGAACCTAATGCAGTTCTATAACCAATTAAATCTAATAATTGATACATATGAGTATTCATATAAACATTTGGTAAAGAAATTGAATAACCTGTACATGAAGCTAAAATCATAAAAATTATGAAAAATGAAATAACAATTGATTGTAATCTTGTTGGAATTGAAATAATTGTAATTTTTTTAAATTTTAATCTTTTTTTATTTTGGAATAATGTTGGAATTGTTAAATAATAACGTAATTTATTAATTGATCTTTTTGTCATTAATTTATTAAAATTGAATTTTCCTTTATTATCATTTGTATAATTAAAAATAAATAATGTGAAAAAATTTGTTAAAATACCAATTAAAATAACAAATAACCAAAAAAATACATAACCCCATGAATAAGCTTGAGTTCTAATAACTTGTGCATAAATATGATTAAATGATGATGAATAATATTCAAATCCAGATTCTAAAACACTAATTGGATGATATAAAGTATTATTTGTATCAGTAGTCATATTTGGAGTTTGTAAATATGAAGTAGCATTTTCTTGATATGCTTTTAATTCATCAACTGAATAATCAATCATACCCTTTTGAATACATCTTGTTCTTAAATGTCTATATGCATGATCAACTAATTCATCAGTTTTATTAATACCTTGAGATTCAAAACAATTTGTAACTGAACCTAACCAATCAACATTATAACATCTACATTTATAATATTTCATACCTTGACCATGACCACCACAACCCCAATCAAAATCTTTCATATAATAAATACATGATGTTGCTAAAATACTATCAATAATTACTAAAGAATTAATTAATGGGATTAATAATGCTAAAAATGAAAAAATTTGATTTAATCTCATCCTTTTCTATCTAATGCTAATATTCTTCTATCTGATGCTAATATTCTGAATGCTAAATTTGCTAATACTCTATGTGATGCAATAGGGTCGAACTTGTCGTAACTTTAATTCTTTATTATCTGGACCCTTAAAACACTAAAACGTTTAAAAACACTAAAAAACAAAACCCTTTTAATTGTAAAGTTACAACCCTGTTTTTTAATAATTTGCTCTTGATGAAAAATGAATGGATAATTTGGTAAACTAGTTATAGCATAGTGTATTTATATGAAAAAGTTTAAAAACAAGATTTCAATATTGAATTATCGTCGGTATGATTTTATTTGCTCACTTTTTAATAAAAATTTTTTTGTATAGGCTTAAAGTCTTAACAAAATTAAATTGTATGAAGAATGATTGGTTCAAATGGTCCAAGAAAAGGTAGTTAATGAATAGAGATACATTGGAATTATAACAACAGCAAAAGTGAGCAAAATTAAATGAAAGATTACAATTTTTATTAGATTTAATTTTATAAATTTTTCAGGGTCCAAAAAATCTCGAAAAATTATTTTTGAGACGGATTTAATTCGGTTTTAATTCGGATTTAATTTACGGATTTAATTCGGATTTAAAAAAATTAAAAAAAAAATTAAAAAAAATTTAATCTCATCTCAAAAACAACAAATAAACAAAACAATAAAAATAATGAAAGTTGTAGCATTAGTCTCTGGTGGGAAAGATTCTTGTTTTAATTTATTACACTGTCTAGCTAATGGTCATGAGATAATTGCTTTGGCAAATCTAAAACCACAGGACTCTGATGTTCAAGAATTAGATAGTTTTATGTTTCAAACTGTTGGTCATGATATATTAGAATTTTATTCAGAATGTATTGATTTACCAATGTATAGAGCTTCAATTAAACAAAATGGTTCTAAAAATCAATTATTAGATTATTCCAAGACTGAAGATGATGAAATTGAAGATTTATTTGAATTATTAAAATTAGTTAAATTAAATCATCCAAATGTTGAAGGTGTTTCAGTTGGTGCAATTTTATCATCTTATCAAAGAACAAGAGTTGAAAATGTTTGTAATAGATTAAATTTAACTTCTTTAGCTTATCTATGGCAAAGAGATCAATTAGAATTAATGACTGAAATGATTCAAACTGATATGGATGCAAGAATTATTAAAGTTGCAGCAATTGGTTTAAATGATTCTTATTTAGGTAAATCATTAAAAGAAATGTATCCAATTTTATTAAAATTAAATTCAAAATTTGATGTTCATATATGTGGTGAAGGTGGTGAATTTGAAACTTTAGTTTTAGATGCTCCATTTTTTAAAAAAAGATTAGAATTAATTAATATGGAAAAATTTATTAATGAAAAAGATCAAGTTTCATATATTAAACCAATTGTTAAAATTATTGCAAAAGATAAATTTAATGATATTCATGATTTATCAATTAATTGGAAACAATTTTTACCTGAATTAAAACCTTTATTAAAAGAAAATTTTAATGATATTTATACTAATTTAAAATTAAAAAATTTAAAACTTAATGATGACAAAATTAATGAAATAAAAAAGATTGAATATGATATTGATATAAAAACTTCAATTTTACAAAAAGGTAATAAATTATATATTTCAAATTTAATTGGTGATAAATCAAAAAATGTTGAAGATCAAGTAATTGAAGTATTTAATAAATTAATTGAAATTTTAAATAAATTTAATATTAAAGATACAAGTAATATTCAACATTCAACTTTATTATTATCATCAATGACAAATTTTATTAAAATTAATTCCATCTATGTTAAATCATTTACAAAACCTTTACCACCATCAAGAGTTTGTATTGAAACAAATTTACCAAAAGGTATTGAATTACAATTATCAGTAATTGTATTAATTAATTCAAATAAAAAATTAGGTTTACATGTTCAAGGTAGAAGTTATTGGGCACCTGCAAATATTGGTCCATATTCACAAACAATAATTGATGATGATTTAATGGCAACTCTTAGTGGACAAATTCCATTAATTCCAAGTTCAATGGAATTATCTAAAAATGATGAAATATTTAATTCTATTTTATCATTACAACATTTAGATAATGTTAAAGAAGTTGTTGGTTGTATTAATCAATTATCAATAGTTTGTTTCATTACTGATGATTCATTAGTATCTAATATAGTTGAAATTTGGGAACAATATTGTGAATTTAAACAAGGTATAAATCCAAAAAATTGTTTAATAATTGTTGAAGTTGATTCATTACCAAAAGGTGCAAAAGTTGAATGGGGTGGTGTTTCATTTAAAAAGATTATTAATTTATATGAAGATGATAGTGATGAAGAAGTTAAAGTTAATGATGAATTGGAAGAAGAAACAAGATATTATTCAAATAATTCAAGTTATGTGTCAACTATTACAAGCAATACAATTCCAAAACTTAATAAAGATTTACAATACACTATTTACACAAAACCTGAACTAATAACGTTTGACAATAAAGATATTTCAATAGAGTATACACCAGTAAAGAACATATGGGATTATAAAGGTGAATTAAAGCAATATGGGGTAGTAATTAAAGGTTAGATAGTAATTAATATAATATACAGTATAAAAAAAGCAGTCACAAAACTCCGAACACCAGACGCCAAAAATTAAAAACCCGAACACCAAACTTTCCCGCCAAACAAAAAAAAAACTCGAATTCAATTAAAACCAATCTTAATTTAATATAAACAACTAACATCAAAAGTTCTCCAAATTCTATAATTTATATACAAAAGATGTCTGCTCAAGCTCCAAAGTGGTATCAAGCTGAAGATGCTCCAGTTCCAAAGAGAACCAGAAAGACTGCTCAACCACAAAAATTAAGAGCTTCTTTAGTTCCAGGTACTGTCTTAATCTTATTAGCTGGTCGTTTCAGAGGTAAGAGAGTTGTTTACTTAAAGAACTTAAAAGATAACACTTTATTAGTCTCAGGTCCATTCAAGGTCAACGGTGTTCCATTACGTCGTGTTAATGCCAGATATGTTATTGCCACCTCAACCAAAATTGATGTTTCCTCAGTTGATGTTTCAAAATTCGAAGTTGAATATTTTGCTAGAGAAAAATTAAACAAGAAGGCTAAATCTGAAGCTAAATTCTTTGGTGAAGAACAACCAAAGAAAGAAATCAAAGAAGAAAGAGTTACTGATCAAAAGAATGTTGACAAACAATTATTAGCTGAAATTAAAAAGACTCCATTATTAAAGGAATACTTAGCTGCTTCATTCTCATTAAAATCTGGTGACAAACCACATCAAATGAAATTCTAAGTTTCTTCTTAACTTATTAAAATAATTTACATTTCTCACATATACCTCCAATCAATCAAATCATCACATATTGAACGTCTACTGTTTTTTTTTACAAGATCTTTTTTTTTGAATTGACATCAACAACAAAAAAATAAAAAAAGATTTTAACATTTTCACAATTTTAATGAGTTTCTCTCCTCCAAAGAGAAGATAATGGTTACTTGTTATTATTATTATTATGTATACATAGGGTGTGTTTTTTTAATTCATTCAAAATATAAAAAAGTATTAAAATGAAAAAACCTCAGAAAGAAATTCTTAAAGATTTTGTCACGTGATAATTTTTTTAGATTTTTTTTTTTTTATTTGTAGTTTTTTTTTTATTTACATTCGAAATCTCTAATAAAACAACATAGTTAAGGGTTGGTAATGTTGACACATTCTGCTTTGTACGAGCAGTTTTTGAAGAATGTTAGAGTAGAGGTGGTATTTGAGAGAACTCCTGTGTTTGCTAATGAAGAAGTATCTGCAATTGTGCGATTTAGACATCTTGGGAGACCATCAAAACCTAAACTTAAAGTAGAAGAACAAAGTGAACAACAAAATCCAACTATTGAAGCTATAAAACAACAAGAAGAATCTCAAGGTTGGTTTGGTTCAAGAGTATCTGCACAATTAAGCAATGCTGCAAGATTGTTATTCGTTGAAGATGAAAATAAAGAAGAAGAGGCAAGAATATCAAAGGAAGAAATTATAAGGAATAAACCTGTAAATTTATTAACTGGTTATGTACAATTATCAGGTTATTTTACTTGTGATACTCAAGTTATTGATAATGAAAAAATTAAAGAATTTAAAAAGAATTCATCAATTGCTGGTAAAATTGGTGGATTACAAGGTTTTGAAATTTCAAAAGCTTTAGATGAATCAATGTTTTCTTCATTAACTTCAGGTATTTCAACTTTATTAAATTCAAATATTGGTGATTTAGGTATAGAGAATAATAATAATTCTATTAAAGATATTAATAAAATTGTTCCATTCTTTGCAACTGCTCAATCTTTATTATTTAGTCAAATTACTTTAATGCCTGGTGATGTTCAAACATTTTATTTTAAATGTAAATTACCTGAAACTTTACCACCATCATATAATGGTCAATCAATAAGTATAAATTATCATTTAATCGTTGGTTCTTCATTAGATCAAGAAGTTCCAAAACCATTAAACGTTCATTTCCCAATAAAAGTTTATCCAGCATTTGATGAAATGGGATATCAACCAATTGCAAAATTAGATAGATTTATTTTATTACCACAAGATAAAATTTTAAATGAAGTTATAACAAGTCATGAACAAAGAAGATCAAGTTTTAGAACAATAAAGAGAAAAGTTTTAACACAACCAAAATTATCACAAGATACAAAGAAAGAAAAATTTTTATCAAGAATGAATTATTTAATTGATCATGAAGAAACTGATAATGAAAGAGAAATTAATGAATATATTAATAGAAGAACTTCTGATGTTATTAATCTATATTGTGAAAATTTATTAATTAATAGTAATTCAATCAATATTCAAAATAGAAAATATAGTGTACCAAATTTTAATCCAATTCAAAAAGAAAGACCAGAACAAGCTGATGCTTCACTAACTAATGAAGAAGAAAATGGTCATGGTAAATCAACAAAAGAAAAAGATGATGAAACAACTATAATGGATGATGATAAAAGATTTATTTCAAGAGATACAGTTTCATATGAAAGACAAATTAATAAAATTCAAACTCAATATAGTATAACAAAAAATTCAAAATTAATTACAAATTTAACAATTTCACGACCATTTTATAAAGTTGGTGAAGAAATTCGTTTATTTTTTCAATTTCCTGAAATTTCTGAATATGAAAATAGAGTTACAGGTTTAATGATTTCTTTAGAGAGTGTTGAAATTATTAATGAAAAATATGCTCAAGATGCTTCATTAATTTCAAAAGCACCAAAAACAAATTCTTATTATAGAGATTCATTTGCAACATTTAATAAATCTGAAATGTCAATTAATATACCAATTCCATTATTTATAACAAGTCAATTTAAAACAAATATTTTTGAATTAAAATGGTCATTAAATATAAAAATGATTTTATCAGAATCAAAACAATTATTAGATATTTATAATGATGATTTAGCAGCAATTTATAAAGCACCTGAAAATATTAATGGTAATGATTTTAATTGCAGATTACCAATTATTATTTTACCATCTGATAAAGATTTTGGTGGTATTCCATTCAATTAATTTTATTTATTTTACAAAAAACTTACAGATAGAGAAACGCATAAAATTATAAATCATAAATCATTCAATTCAATTATAAAAAAAAATGAACATTTTAATATCCTTTTCATAAACTGTTTTTTATATCATATTGTTAATTAACTCATTGTTGTTTTTTTGCCAAAAAAAAAAAGTACTTTTAACATCACATCAAATTGTTATTATTGTTTTTAAAAAAAAATGTATAATTTTTCATTCATAAATTATAATTGTTCAGCCTTTTTCTTGTAAGAATTATACCAATTCCAAAAATTTTTAGCTGGTGAATTTTTAGATTTATCATTATTATTATCTTCTAATTTTTTTCTATTGACATTAGTATTATTTGTATTATTTGTATTATTTGTATTTTCATTAGTATTAGATGCATTAGTTTCATTATTATTTATTGATGATGATTCATTTGAATTCTTTTTAAGATTTTTTCTATATTCTTCAAATTTTTTAGTATTTTCTAATTTAAATTGTTGAAATTTTTCACTTAATGATTTTGTTTCTTCAATATAAACATGTCTTGGTTCAAAAACGTCAAATAAATGATCATCAGTATTTGAATTAAATAATTGGAAATTATTAGTCTTTTTCCAACATTGAACAAAACTTAAATTAAAATGTTTTAATTGATGAGTTGGTGATGATAAATTATTTGATGATGATATTGAATTTTCATTATTTGAATCTTTTAACAGATATTCTTGTGGTGGATTACCTTTAAATTTTGAATAAAATTCTTCATATTTAATACAAGATAAAAAACTTGTTAAATAATCTTCAAATTGCCATCTAATATAATCATCATTACCAATATAACCAAGATAAGTTTCAGATTGTGAAGAAGTTTGAACTGAATTTATAATTTGATGCATAAATTTTTTATCATGAGAAGTTAAAGTTAAAGGATTAATTAAATCTTGATTTAAAATTTCTATTGATTGATTATCAATATTAATTAAAACATCAGTCATTTTATCTTTTTGATTTAAAATTAAAGCATTTGAAGTACCAATTGTATAATATTTAATTTTTGTTAATTCATCAAATTGTTGTAATGGAGCATAAGAATTAAATATACCATCTTTACCAAAAATTTGTAATGGTAAACCAGCAAATGATAAAATTGAATTTCTATCACTTGTTTTAAAACTTGTTGTTATTTTTAAATTTTTTGAATAATTATTTAAATTTGGTGATGAACAATCTAATAAATTATTAATTAAATTTGGTATTAAACTAATAAATGCAAAAATTGTTAATGATAATTTTCTTGGATTTGCTGAATAAAAAGCAATTCTTTTTTCTAATAATAAAGATTTTAAAATTATTAAAACATTTTTTTGAAATTCTTTAATTAAATCTTTTAATGATAAACCTGAATAAAAATCACTTTCATCAACAAAAGAATTTTCATCATTATAAATTTGTTGTAAATTATTATATAAAATATCAATAATTGATCTATCATTAAAATTTTTTTGTTCAAAATAAGATTTTGTAACAATACTAATTTTTTCTTTAATTTGACCAAATATTGGTTGTCTTAAAATAACAACAATTGCTTTTTGAACAGATGATCTTGTATATTCTTCATCTTTTTGTAATAATTCATCAGTTCTTAAATGTCTTGAACAAGAAATTGCAAATAAAGTTGTACCATTTTTTTGATCTTCATCAAGATTTGTAATATCTTGATTTAATTCATTATAATAAAGAGTAAAATAAGAAAAAGTTTCTTCATATGAATGAGCACCATCAGGTAAAGCTTGAAAAGGTAAATAAGGCCAAATTTTTGAAAAATAACTTGTATCCTTTCCATCTTTACAAGATTTAATATATTCAATTTCTGGACCTCTTAAATGATGGAAATTAACAACACCAACACCAAATATTAAATCTTTTGCAAAACCTTCAATTTGAGAAATCTTTTTTGATGGTGATCTTGGAGTATGATGACGTTGATTTGTCATATTTGGAATATGAGTAGTTGAAATTTTTGGTTTAAGAGATCTTGTCTTTGGAGGACTCAATGGTTGTTCAATTGGAGTTAATTTAACAGGCGGTAGTAAAGTTGTCTTCTTTGTTGTATCTGTATTTATTTCTTCAACAATTGGATTATTCTCTTTTGAATTTGTATCATCTTTGGTTAATTCTTCGTCTTTATCTGTATTCAATTGTTCTTCTTTTTCTTCAACTTTGTCTTCGACAATTTCTTCTTGTTGTTCTTGTTCATTATTAACTTCATTGTTTTCTTCATTATTGACAGCGAGCACCTCATCATCATCATTGTTGACTATAACAGGGGATTCA